>CANTUR010000549.1:0-290000 GCA_947683625.1 Mallotus nudiflorus | reverse complement strand
AAAAATTCAATAATTCAGTATTATTTGAATGTTATTTATGAACTGACAAAGGAATTGAATACTTTGAACCTCACAGAAGTGGATGTAAGTTTGTTGATTGATTATTCACTTTGGGAAAATTCAATAATTGAGTATTATTTGAATGTTATTTATGAATTGGAGATGGATAATTAAATCAGAATTGAGATTTTTTTTTTGAGATAATCAGAATTGAGAATTAAATTGGTGCATTTTACATCACATGGAGGGGTCACCGACACTATGGAGACAAATATTTATTTAGCAATCCTTTCAACTGTATTCTTATTTAGAATTATGTCACTGTTAATTTCCAAAAAAAAAAAAAAAAGAATTGTGTCACTATCGGTAGGGTAAAGTTAATTCAATAAACTCTTGTTGTAAAAAAATATATTTTTCCTTACTAACTTTTGTTCTTTTTTTTGTTTAAATAAGTTTACTGTTGTTAATTTCATTTTGCGAGCTTTTGAAATTTAATCTTGATTTTTTAGGTAAAATTGTCAATCATACATTGAAAATTTAAAAGAAATAGGAGAAGTCCTAGAGCTATAAATAGACTTCTCCCCCCTTTAATTATATCATCCCAAAATTACCTCTCTCCTATATTTAAACAATTGTATTCTTTCTCTCTCTTTTGTAATATATCCTCAAATTAATGAAATATTATTTTGGTAGTGTCCAATAACATAAGTACAATTGACCGAACCTAGTTAAATTTTAGTGTTATATTTTATGTTTATTTAATAGCTATTGTTGGGTATAGTTTTTAATTATTGTACTATTAAAATTACTTATCTCAGTAAAATTCTGTCTAAGGAGTGTGATTTTAAGTGGGACTATTGTAATCCCACTACTTTTTTCTGAGAATCTACCTTGAGGTGATTTTTAGTATAATTGTTTACACTTTAGTCACCTGTGCAATAGTTCTCAAGGTGAATTTATTATTATTGATAAAAATTAACCTGAATTCCACAATAATTGGTATCATAGCTCTTAATTTTTTTTAGTATACTTTGTGGTTACAGCTTAAGCTGATCTTTCACACCAGAAAAAATATCCTTGGGCTAGTTGACATTCTATATCGACAACTATTAAATAGAATTTATAGCAGAAAAGACAGACAACACAAAAGTATCCAAATCGGCGTCAACAACTTCTTCATCTTCAATCTTGGCAAGAAATGCCGTGACAAATGCTAGATTTACAACGAAGTTTTTTTATGGCACTGGTTGTAAGCACCCAATTTTGGAATGCAATTGTGCACAATTGCGACGTAAGCCCCTATGATGAAATTTATTAAAAAATTGAACTTGGTTGTTGATTTTTTGGAATTTAAGGACTAAATTCCAACGTTTTTTAGGATTTGATTGCAAATAAGTCATTTTTTCAGGGGTCTTTTGGTAATTAAAAGTAAAAAAAAAAATTTGTAGGATCGGCATTACACAGTACCAATGCGCAATAATTTCATTTTTTTGATTTTTTCTTATTTTTATCGATTTTTTCAATGTTTTGATTGGTTGAAAAATTCAAATTTTATCTGATAAGTTTTTTTTTTTTAAAAAAAAATGTAGAAGATATTTTTTTTGAAATCAAAACAAACGCTATTTGATCTGATCAGATAGGTCTGTTCCTCCTTTGGAGGAAGTTTAGTACGCGCAGACTCTATATTTAAAAGCAGAGTCTGTATGCGTGCGAGGGAGGGTTTTTTGGCTGGAGGATTTTTTACAGACGAAAAAAAAAAACTTTGATTTCTTCTGTTTTTTAAAAAAACCCTAGTTTTTGTAGTTCATTTGACGAAGATGATACAACGACTTTTTAGTCCCAGTCCATAATCAAATCAACACTAAGTCAATTTTAACGATGAAAATCTTAATCTGAGGGGCCGAAAAAGGGCATATGCACAACATTCATTTTTTTCTTTTTTCTCTTCTGTGATTTTTATTCATTTCGTTAATTGTTTTATTATTTAATTTCACTACTAATTTGATTTTTTTTTGTTTTTTTTTTTGATGTCCATATGTGGATTGAGGAGGAGGATACCGCCTGTGTTTAATTGAACAGAAGATCCATGGAATGCCATGGATGAACCTGTACTGTTTTAATAATAGTTCTTAGGATTTTAATTTTTGTTCTGCATTTGGTATCCTGTGTAGTTTATTTTAATTTCTGGGTGTATAATTATTTAATTTTAATTCTGTATGTAGTTTGTAATAGCCCTAGTAGTGGAAATAGTGAAAATTTTAAATTTCTATATTTTAAAATTGATTAGTAATTAGGTTCAATTGGGTAAAAAAAATCAATTAAAATCAATGGTGGCAGTAGCTTAAATTAGGGTTTGCATGTAATTAATTTAGGGTTTTTTTTAGAAAATCATTGTAATGTTTGTTTGATCTATTTTTTTTTGTTTTTTTTTTTTATGTTTTTGGGCCTCAAGCCCACATTTAGGTCTAACCCATTAAATAAATAGGCTTAAAAATAATTTAGAAATTTAAATAATTAAAATCAACTTAGGCCCATTAAGTTAATTATATTTTAGGATCACTTAATTAATTAAAATTTGTTTAGACTTAGCTCAACCCACTTCAATTTATTTCTCTTAAAATAAATAGACCTAGGCCCACATTTTACTTAAAATAAAACCAAGTTAGACTTAGTCCCACTAATTTAATTTTTTTCTTTAAAATTGAATGGACTTAAGCCAATATCTTAGAAAGATTAAAAAATAGATTTAGACTCATTAATTAATAAAATGTAAGCCCACTTTTATTCTATTTCATTTGTAAATAAAATGTAGATTTAGCTAACTTATTTAATAAAATTAACATAGTTTAGACTTAGGGACAACGTGATCTTGAGTGCATTTTTACTTGTAATTTTATTGACTTGTTGCCTTTTTGGGTAGATGGATGTTAATTAGGATTTCATAAAATTGCATGTAATTAGAGGATGAAATAATTATTTATAAAATTATTCTAAATGAACACGAGACTAAGAGAAGTTAGTATTCCATATCCAGAATCTCCTAGTTGTGGTGCTAATTTTCTTTTAGAGAATCGAGTACCACCAATCAAATTGTCCCAATTATTACCCTGGGTGGTGACTCCTCATCTCCATGCCATGTCTTTGTGATAGTGGTTAGTGTGTTTTCTAAGGCCCTAAGCCTAAACAGTATCGTGGTTGCTAAAATCTTGGACGCGCGCTAAACCCTGCCGTCTACACTAGTCCTTTTGGCATATGGCAAAGTGAGGTTTTAGATGCTGTAATATCCCGTGTTTTTTTTTTAAAATATTTTTACACTGTACCGGGATATACAGTGTCAATAATTTTTATGCATTATACGATATTTTTATGATATGATATGTATTTTAAACCTATTTTAATTACTGTCTATTATTTTCAGTATTTTACGTAAAATTTTCCCGGGACTTTCATTTTCGGGGAAATTTCCACGTAAACAATGTATTATTAATTATTTTAAATGTATTTACGGGTTTGCATGAACTCATACATATTTTTAAATTATTAAATAAAGCCTGTGTGTGTATATTTATTTAATTAGGGTTTATTATTACCCTAATATTTTATTATTTATTTATTATTATTTGATTATTTTATTTATTATTAAATTATTAAAATTTATTATTTTATTATTAATTATTTATTAATATTTAATTATTTTAATTTATTTTATTTTTTTTTCTTTTTTTTTTCTTCTTTTCCTTTTTCTTTCTTTTTCTTTTTCTTTTTCTTTCCTTTTCTTTCTTTTTCTTTTTCTTCTTCTTCTTCTTTCTCTCCCGCACCCGACGCCGACCACCATTTCCTCACCGCCGTTTCTCCCTCCTCCGGCCACCGTTTTCGACACCGCCGGTCTCTATCTTCTCCTTGAGCTCCGGTGAGTGTTATTCTAGCTTTGGTTTGAGCTAAAATGGTCTAGAATTGCTTAGGTTTCGATTTGAAAATTTCGGCCTCTTTGGGTTTTCGATTTTTTTGAGCTTCGATTTGGATGATTCATGGAAAATTCCTTCACAAATGTTGTTCCTGGTAGCTTAATCTACATGTATGAATTTTTGTAGAATTTTTGGAGATTGTTTGGATTTTTGGGTATTTTTGAATATTTTAATATTATTTTCTAATTTTCGGAAATTAATTATTTAAATTATGAAATTGGAGTTTATGGTTGAATTAGGTGTTGAAATGAATTATAGGAATTTATTTGGAATTTTTATGAATTTCTAAGTATTTATTTTTAATTATTGAAGTTTATGTGATTTTGTAAAATTAAGTTAATTGTGTTTTTATTTGAATTTAATTGGTTAATTGAGTTTAATTATTGATATTATTGATAAATATGTTGAGAAAATTAATTTTGGATAATTGTATGATTTTTGGTGAATTTTTGAAGTAATTTAAGTATATTTATATATATAGGGGTATTTTGGTAATTTTACCCTAAATTGTCTAAAAATGTAATTTAATTGGTTTTAATATTTATTTAAGGTATAAAAATGATTTCTACAAAATATTTAGTATTTTTAACTAATTAAAACTATTTTCCGGGAATTATTTTCAATTATATATATAATATACGGTTTTTCTAATAAAATGAGTTTTAATCGGTTTTTATAGTGTTTCAAGGTCAATTATGTAATTTTTATTTATAAAATGTATTTCTGCGATTTAAGGATATTTTTGTTGTATCTGGAATCATTCTGTGTTTGTGGATCCCGGTCGACAGATTGTAGTCTGAAGTCCGACCGAGGGGTTGTGATTGATTGTGGTGTTTATTTTTGAAGTGTATTTCTTTGCAGGGTCGGCTCTACTCTTTTGAGTAGAGAGATGTCCGTTTTACAGGGGAGGTTCTGCCGGATTTCCGGTAGAATTCTCGTAAAACGTGATATCCAGTCGAACCCTAATTCTGTTTCCGTATTTTAATACTCTAGATTGAATTCTAGGATTTCTGTTAGGGTTACTCTGATATCGGTTATTTATTTCTTGTTTAGTTGCGCCGAGACCGAGGGCTAGTGGACCAGGCCCGTCGGATCTGTCTCGTGGAGCGCATTAGGTGAGTTACTATATTATATATATATGCTTAGGACGCATGATTTAGAAAATGCATGTTTTATTTTGACTGAATATGCATAAATAACATGATTTATATTCAAGTATATTTTTGGTATATTTTTGGTATATAATAAATTATATACATGTTTTATTAATAAAATATATTTAAAATGTTTTTAAATATATTTTTAGTTTAATTCATGATTTGATTGGATTTATTTGACATATATATATACTCAAAATATACCTGGTTTATGTTTGGTATATTTTCGGTATATATATGGTTTATATTGCTATTTCATTTATATTCATGCATCATTTATTTTTGTGAATGAATGTTTTATATTTAAGAATGAAGGATATCAATAGAACGTGCTACCTAGTGGGCAGCACTAGGACCGAGTACGTACCGGTACGCCTATAGTATTTAGGCTTTATTACTGACTATTTGTGGATATCGATTTGATTATGATTATTGATATGTGTGAGATGTGGTTTGGGTGTGATTGCTGGAGCTCGGTTGACCAAGTGTCTCGGGGCCAATCACACTGGCAGTCAGACTGCTGGAGCTCGGTTGACTTAGTGTCTCGGGGCCAGTCTACTGTCCATATGGATTAAGTGGATATATTTGGAATCAGTGAGCCTGTATGGCTAGAGTGTTGTTTAACACTATTTTCTGAGGTTGCGATATTCTAGGGTTCTATGTGATCCTTCATAAAAGTTGATTTTCAGACAAAATATATAAAATGATTTTTCTGCATCTGTATGAACTTGCCTGTATATATACATATTACTCATATACTGTTGACTATATGCATTATCACTTAGAGTGTATGTATATATATTATAGTAATTCACTCAGTGAGGTCTGACTCCCCTCCGTTGACTATGTTTCAGGAGAGTCAACTTCCTCAGACCTCAGTAGCAGGTCGATACGCCGGATTTCTTCCGCCCCGGCTTCTTTAGGTAAATTGTCTACTTGAGTCTTATTTATTTTATCTAGACACTGCAGTAGTTGTGATTTTCAGTAGTTGTGAAATAAAGTATTTGTTTTAAAGAGATGTATTATAGTAAAACTGGATTTGTATAAAGATTATATATTTATGAGATTATATATGCGATGTGATGAGTTTTGAATTGAATCCAGTTGATATGGATGATATTGTAATATTTATGATTTTATTTTCCGCTGCATATTATATTTTTATTGTTATTATTGCATATTTATTTTATTTTTAGGCTTGCTACGGGTTCCGGATTCGAAAGAATTCCCGTTCCCTAGCGCCGGTCATGGCCCCTGTTTTGGGTCGTGACAAAGTTGGTATCAGAGCGAAGTTCGTATCAGAATGGAGTTCTGTGTCAGGGCTTAGTTTTGTGAGTTGTGGCCCTAGTTTTAAAGTTGTGTTTTCTGTTGGACTACTGCAGTGTATTAGGTTCGAGTATGTCTTGATGAGTATTCCTTGCTGTAGTTTTCAGTGTTATTCCTCCGTTGTCTATTTTTTCTGAATCTTTCCGTTTGTCTTTTCAGAATGAGGAGGCGAGCGCGTGTCGCTCCACCGATCGTTGAGGCCGAGGATGATGAGTCTTTTCAGGACGAGGTTTTACCTCCTGAGCAGCCAGTTAGACGTAGAGGTCATGGCAGGGGTAGACCTCGAGGAGCGGCAGGTCGCCGTAGGCAGAGAGAGTTATAGGATGAGGAGCCTGTTGAGCCTGAGTTTGATGTTCCTGTTCCTCCAGTTGTTCAGCCTGTTCAACCTGCCTATCAGCAGGGTATGTCTGACCCTGAGGCAGCTTTGTTTTATGCCAGAGTTGGCAGGATTGTTTTTGATGGTACTTCTGATCCTTTAGATTTTCTGCATGCGATTGAGACTAGGACTCGGACTGCTCATACCGAGTACCAGAGGATTATGATCGTTGAGTTGTCTGTTGAGGGATCAGCTTTAGATTGGTTCATTCAGATGATCCAGCCTTATATGATGACGATGACATGGGTTCAGTTTCGAGAGCGATTCATGAGGAGATTTTGTCCAGAGCCTCTTCGTTTGAGCTATCGTCTTCGATTGACCAGTATTTCTCGTGGAGATCGATCAGTAGAGGAGTATACCCGAGAGTTCCTTCGTCTGGGTAGATATGCTGAGGATCTGATGCGAGATCAGTATTTCGCTGTTACTACGTATGTTACTGGTTTGGGTTCAGCTTTTGCTGGTATGCCTACAGCAGGTCTTACTCTGGAGTCTGTGATTGAGCTAGCTAAGGAGATCGAGTTGAGATTAGTTAGGCAGGGAGCGATGCCTGATTATTACCAGTTGGGAGTTCAGTCGAGTGGATTGCAGGCTACTCCGTATTCGAGTTTTCATGTTGGTTCGAGTAGTCAGCAGCGAGGTTCGACTTAGCAGAGTCAGAGACAGCAGCAGCGAGTGCATCGGAGCAGTAGACATGGCCGTGGAGGTCAGCGTAGATCGTTTAGATTTGGATCAGGTGCTTCGAGCAGCAGCAGTGGTCGTAGTTCTGGATCAGCGGCCAGTGTTTGTCAGACTTGTGGTAGAGTCCATCAGGGACCGTGTTATCTGACACCACTGACATGCTTCAGATGCGGGCAGACAGGACATTTTGCCAGATCGTGTCCTTATTCCGGATATCAGCAGCAGCAGATTCCACGATTCCCACAGCAGTCGATTGCTAGTGCAGCGCCCGTGCCATTTCAATTACCACCAGCCCAACATCAGAGTTCTACTCAGTTTGTTCCACAGCAGAGTCGTGGTAGAGGTACTAGAGGAGGTGCCAGAGGTGTTGGCCAGGCTTCTACCAGTCAGCAGGGAGGTCGAGGCCAGGCGAGAGTCTTCCATCTGACTCAGCAGGATGCTCAGGCATCTAATGCAGTCGTGGCAGGTATTCTTTCTGTTTGTTACCTGGATGCTTTGGTTTTGTTTGATCCGGGTGCCACGCATTCGTTTGTTTCTCCTATTTTTGCTTCTAAATCTTGTTGGCAAGCTTCGAGGATGGCTTTTCCTTTGTCTGTTGCCACTCCTTTGAGTGATTCTTTGGACGCCGATATTGTTCTTTCTGGTTGTCCAGTTCTCGTGGGAGATAGAGGATTACCCGTTGATTTGATTTTATTGGATGTGATGGAGTTTGATGTTATTTTGGGAATGGATTGGTTATCCCAGCATTATGCCGTGGTTGATTGCAGGAATAAGGAGGTGACTTTCAGAATTCCTGGTGAAGTAGAATTTAAGTTTGTTGGTGACAGGAGTTCAGCACCTCAGAATCTTATTTCTGTTATTTCAGCTAGGAAGTTGTTGAGGAAAGGTTGTCAAGGGTTTTTGGCATTGGTTAGGGATACGTCAGTGGAGAAGTTGTCACTCACAGATGTTCCTGTTGCTTGTGAGTTTCCTGATGTTTTTCCCGAGGAGTTGCCAGGTTTACCACCTCATAGAGAGATTGAGTTCTGTATAGATGTGGTTCCAGGTATCACTCCTATATCTATGCCACCCTATCGTATGGCTCCTGCAGAGTTAAGAGAGTTGAAGGAGCAGTTGCAAGAGTTGTTGGATAAGGGTTTTATCAGACCTAGTGTTTCTCCTTGGGGTGCACCAGTCTTGTTTGTGAAGAAGAAGGATGGTACCCTGAGACTGTGCATTGACTACAGAGAGTTGAATAAGGTGACAGTAAAGAATAAGTATCCTCTCCCGAGGATAGATGACTTGTTTGATCAGCTACAAGGTGCACAGTTCTTTTCTAAGGTCGACTTGAGGTCGGGTTATCATCAGCTGCGGATTAGTGAAGCTGATATTCCTAAGATAGCATTTCGCACTAGATATGGTCATTATGAGTTTCTGGTGATGTCTTTTGGTTTGACTAATGCACCAGCAGCTTTTATGGACCTGATGAACAGAGTATTTCGACCGTATGTGGATCAGTTTGTAGTAGTCTTCATTGATGATATACTGGTATATTCGAGGAGTATGGAAGAGCACGTATATCATTTGAGGATTGTACTACAGACACTGAGAGATCATCAGCTTTATGCTAAATTCTCGAAGTGTGATTTATGGATGGAGAGTGTTTCTTTTCTTGGACACGTAGTGTCTAAAGAAGGTATTCAGGTTGATCCACAGAAGGTTGAGGCAGTATCTGAGTGGCCTAGACCTACTTCAGTTACTGAGATTCGGAGTTTTCTGGGTTTAGCCGGGTATTATAGGCGGTTTGTGCAGGATTTTTCCAGGATTGCAGCCCCTATGACTCGCTTGACTCAGAAGAATGTTAGATTCGAGTGGTCAGAAGCTTGTGAGAATAGTTTTCAGTTGTTGAAGGAGAAGTTGACCACAGCGCCAGTATTAGCTTTGCCTAATAGTGTGGATAAGTTCACAGTTTATTGTGATGCCTCTAGAATTGGTCTTGGTTGTGTGTTGATGCAGAATGGAAGAGTGATAGCCTATGCTTTGAGGCAGTTGAAGAAGCATGAGCAGAATTATCCTACACATGATCTGGAGATGGCTGTAGTGATCTTTGCTTTGAAGATTTGGAGACATTATTTGTACGGGGTGACTTGTGAGATATTTACTGATCACAAGAGCCTTAAGTACATTTTCCAGCAGCAAGATCTGAATCTGAGGCAGAGAAGATGGTTGGAACTGTTGAAGGATTATGATTGCGAGATTCTTTACCATCCGGGTAAGGCTAATGTGGTAGCAGATGCCTTGAGTAGGAAGTCCTCAGGTAGTCTTGCTCACATCGGTGTGGAGAGGAGACCATTGATCCAGGAATTGCATCTGATGGTGGATCAAGGTCTGATGATGAAGATCAGTAGATCAGGTGGACTGTTAGCTCAGTTTAAAGTACGATCTGTGCTAAGGGATAGGATTAAAGCAGCTCAGAGCCGAGATCCTATTCTGGAAGAGCTTGCAGAGAATGTCAGAGCAGGGAAGTTCACTGATTTCACACTCGATGATGATGGTGTGTTGTGGATCAGTGGTAGATTGTGTGTTCCTGATGTGGATGATTTGAGAGAAGAGATCCTAGAGGAAGCACATTCTACAGCCTACAGCGTACATCCAGGTGTTACTAAGATGTACCACAGTATCAGAGATTTATACTGGTGGGATGGATTGAAAAAGGATGTTGCTGATTATGTTGCTAAGTGCTTGACGTGTCAGCAAGTGAAAGCCGAACATCAGAAGCCTTCTGGGAAGCTTCAGCCTCTTCCTATTCCCGAGTGGAAGTGGGAAAGGATAGCTATGGATTTTGTGGTCGGTTTACCTCATTCGAAGGATGGATACGATTCCATCTGGGTGATTGTAGACAGATTGACGAAGTCTGCACATTTCTTGCCTGTGAAAGCCACATATTCAGTTGCTAGATTGGCGAAGTTGTACGTGAAGCATATTGTGTGCCTTCATGGAGTACCTGTGTCCATTGTGTCAGATAGAGGTTCGGTGTTTACTTCTCGTTTTTGGCAGAAGTTGCAGGAAGCGATGGGCACTAGGTTGGATTTCAGTACTGCTTTTCATCCTCAGACAGATGGTCAGTCTGAGAGGACGATCCAGACACTGGAAGATATGTTGAGGATGTGTGTCATGGATTTGAGAGGTAGCTGGGATGATCATTTGTCGTTTGTTGAGTTTGCATATAATAACAGCTACCATAGCAGTATTAGCATGGCACCATACGAGGCGTTGTATGGAAGGAAGTGTAGATCCCCGTTGAGTTGGGATGAGATCGGTGAGAGAGTTTTGACTGGACCAGAGATGGTTCAGGATGCTGCAGAGAAAGTCGCCGTGATCAAGCGTAGATTAGAGACCGCAGTTAGCAGACAGAAGAGTTATGCGGATCCTAGGCGCAGAGATGTGGAGTTTCAGGTTGGAGATTTCGTTTTTCTGAAGGTATCTCCGATGAAGGGTGTGATGAGATTTGGCAGGAAGGGTAAGTTAGCACCGAGATATATTGGACCGTTTGAGATTCTGGAGAGAATTGGCACTGTTGCATATCGGTTGGATTTGCCTCCGAGTATGTCACAAGTGCATCCAGTATTTCATATCTCGATGTTGAGGAAGTATATCTCAGACCCTTCACACGTGTTGCAACCTGACAGTGTGGAAGTGACTGAAGATTTGACGTTTGTGGAAGAACCTGTGGCGATCGTTGATTTTCAAGTTCGACAGTTGCGATCGAAGCAGATTCCGATGGTCAAGGTTCTGTGGCGTAGCGACAGAGTTGAGGAGCATACGTGGGAGACTGAAGCTGAGATGCGAGCTTCTTACCCGTATCTCTTTCCTTCCTGATTCTGTAATCTTGTTTTTAGAATTCGGGGACGAATTCTTGTAAGGGGGGAAGACTGTAATATCCCGTGTTTTTTTTTTAAAATATTTTTACACTGTACCGGGATATACAGTGTCAATAATTTTTATGCATTATACGATATTTTTATGAGTTGATATGTATTTTAAACCTATTTTAATTACTGTCTATTATTTTCAGTATTTTACGTAAAATTTTCCCGGGACTTTCATTTTCGGGGAAATTTCCACGTAAACAATGTATTATTAATTATTTTAAATGTATTTACGGGTTTGCATGAACTCATACATATTTTTAAATTATTAAATAAAGCCTGTGTGTGTATATTTATTTAATTAGGGTTTATTATTACCCTAATATTTTATTATTTATTTATTATTATTTGATTATTTTATTTATTATTAAATTATTAAAATTTATTATTTTATTATTAATTATTTATTAATATTTAATTATTTTAATTTATTTTATTTTTTTTTCTTTTTTTTTTCTTCTTTTCCTTTTTCTTTCTTTTTCTTTTTCTTTTTCTTTCCTTTTCTTTCTTTTTCTTTTTCTTCTTCTTCTTCTTTCTCTCCCGCACCCGACGCCGACCACCATTTCCTCACCGCCGTTTCTCCCTCCTCCGGCCACCGTTTTCGACACCGCCGGTCTCTATCTTCTCCTTGAGCTCCGGTGAGTGTTATTCTAGCTTTGGTTTGAGCTAAAATGGTCTAGAATTGCTTAGGTTTCGATTTGAAAATTTCGGCCTCTTTGGGTTTTCGATTTTTTTGAGCTTCGATTTGGATGATTCATGGAAAATTCCTTCACAAATGTTGTTCCTGGTAGCTTAATCTACATGTATGAATTTTTGTAGAATTTTTGGAGATTGTTTGGATTTTTGGGTATTTTTGAATATTTTAATATTATTTTCTAATTTTCGGAAATTAATTATTTAAATTATGAAATTGGAGTTTATGGTTGAATTAGGTGTTGAAATGAATTATAGGAATTTATTTGGAATTTTTATGAATTTCTAAGTATTTATTTTTAATTATTGAAGTTTATGTGATTTTGTAAAATTAAGTTAATTGTGTTTTTATTTGAATTTAATTGGTTAATTGAGTTTAATTATTGATATTATTGATAAATATGTTGAGAAAATTAATTTTGGATAATTGTATGATTTTTGGTGAATTTTTGAAGTAATTTAAGTATATTTATATATATAGGGGTATTTTGGTAATTTTACCCTAAATTGTCTAAAAATGTAATTTAATTGGTTTTAATATTTATTTAAGGTATAAAAATGATTTCTACAAAATATTTAGTATTTTTAACTAATTAAAACTATTTTCCGGGAATTATTTTCAATTATATATATAATATACGGTTTTTCTAATAAAATGAGTTTTAATCGGTTTTTATAGTGTTTCAAGGTCAATTATGTAATTTTTATTTATAAAATGTATTTCTGCGATTTAAGGATATTTTTGTTGTATCTGGAATCATTCTGTGTTTGTGGATCCCGGTCGACAGATTGTAGTCTGAAGTCCGACCGAGGGGTTGTGATTGATTGTGGTGTTTATTTTTGAAGTGTATTTCTTTGCAGGGTCGGCTCTACTCTTTTGAGTAGAGAGATGTCCGTTTTACAGGGGAGGTTCTGCCGGATTTCCGGTAGAATTCTCGTAAAACGTGATATCCAGTCGAACCCTAATTCTGTTTCCGTATTTTAATACTCTAGATTGAATTCTAGGATTTCTGTTAGGGTTACTCTGATATCGGTTATTTATTTCTTGTTTAGTTGCGCCGAGACCGAGGGCTAGTGGACCAGGCCCGTCGGATCTGTCTCGTGGAGCGCATTAGGTGAGTTACTATATTATATATATATGCTTAGGACGCATGATTTAGAAAATGCATGTTTTATTTTGACTGAATATGCATAAATAACATGATTTATATTCAAGTATATTTTTGGTATATTTTTGGTATATAATAAATTATATACATGTTTTATTAATAAAATATATTTAAAATGTTTTTAAATATATTTTTAGTTTAATTCATGATTTGATTGGATTTATTTGACATATATATATACTCAAAATATACCTGGTTTATGTTTGGTATATTTTCGGTATATATATGGTTTATATTGCTATTTCATTTATATTCATGCATCATTTATTTTTGTGAATGAATGTTTTATATTTAAGAATGAAGGATATCAATAGAACGTGCTACCTAGTGGGCAGCACTAGGACCGAGTACGTACCGGTACGCCTATAGTATTTAGGCTTTATTACTGACTATTTGTGGATATCGATTTGATTATGATTATTGATATGTGTGAGATGTGGTTTGGGTGTGATTGCTGGAGCTCGGTTGACCAAGTGTCTCGGGGCCAATCACACTGGCAGTCAGACTGCTGGAGCTCGGTTGACTTAGTGTCTCGGGGCCAGTCTACTGTCCATATGGATTAAGTGGATATATTTGGAATCAGTGAGCCTGTATGGCTAGAGTGTTGTTTAACACTATTTTCTGAGGTTGCGATATTCTAGGGTTCTATGTGATCCTTCATAAAAGTTGATTTTCAGACAAAATATATAAAATGATTTTTCTGCATCTGTATGAACTTGCCTGTATATATACATATTACTCATATACTGTTGACTATATGCATTATCACTTAGAGTGTATGTATATATATTATAGTAATTCACTCAGTGAGGTCTGACTCCCCTCCGTTGACTATGTTTCAGGAGAGTCAACTTCCTCAGACCTCAGTAGCAGGTCGATACGCCGGATTTCTTCCGCCCCGGCTTCTTTATGTAAATTGTCTACTTGAGTCTTATTTATTTTATCTAGACATTGCAGTAGTTGTGATTTTCAGTAGTTGTGAAATAAAGTATTTGTTTTAAAGAGATGTATTATAGTAAAACTGGATTTGTATAAAGATTATATATTTATGAGATTATATATGCGATGTGATGAGTTTTGAATTGAATCCAGTTGATATGGATGATATTGTAATATTTATGATTTTATTTTCCGCTGCATATTATATTTTTATTGTTATTATTGCATATTTATTTTATTTTTAGGCTTGCTACGGGTTCCGGATTCGAAAGAATTCCCGTTCCCTAGCGCCGGTCATGGCCCCTGTTTTGGGTCGTGACAAAGTTGGTATCAGAGCGAAGTTCGTATCAGAATGGAGTTCTGTGTCAGGGCTTAGTTTTGTGAGTTGTGGCCCTAGTTTTAAAGTTGTGTTTTCTGTTGGACTACTGCAGTGTATTAGGTTCGAGTATGTCTTGATGAGTATTCCTTGCTGTAGTTTTCAGCGTTATTCCTCCGTTGTCTATTTTTTCTGAATCTTTCCGTTTGTCTTTTCAGAATGAGGAGGCGAGCGCGTGTCGCTCCACCGATCGTTGAGGCCGAGGATGATGAGTCTTTTCAGGACGAGGTTTTACCTCCTGAGCAGCCAGTTAGACGTAGAGGTCATGGCAGGGGTAGACCTCGAGGAGCGGCAGGTCGCCGTAGGCAGAGAGAGTTATAGGATGAGGAGCCTGTTGAGCCTGAGTTTGATGTTCCTGTTCCTCCAGTTGTTCAGCCTGTTCAACCTGCCTATCAGCAGGGTATGTCTGACCCTGAGGCAGCTTTGTTTTATGCCAGAGTTGGCAGGATTGTTTTTGATGGTACTTCTGATCCTTTAGATTTTCTGCATGCGATTGAGACTAGGACTCGGACTGCTCATACCGAGTACCAGAGGATTATGATCGTTGAGTTGTCTGTTGAGGGATCAGCTTTAGATTGGTTCATTCAGATGATCCAGCCTTATATGATGACGATGACATGGGTTCAGTTTCGAGAGCGATTCATGAGGAGATTTTGTCCAGAGCCTCTTCGTTTGAGCTATCGTCTTCGATTGACCAGTATTTCTCGTGGAGATCGATCAGTAGAGGAGTATACCCGAGAGTTCCTTCGTCTGGGTAGATATGCTGAGGATCTGATGCGAGATCAGTATTTCGCTGTTACTACGTATGTTACTGGTTTGGGTTCAGCTTTTGCTGGTATGCCTACAGCAGGTCTTACTCTGGAGTCTGTGATTGAGCTAGCTAAGGAGATCGAGTTGAGATTAGTTAGGCAGGGAGCGATGCCTGATTATTACCAGTTGGGAGTTCAGTCGAGTGGATTGCAGGCTACTCCGTATTCGAGTTTTCATGTTGGTTCGAGTAGTCAGCAGCGAGGTTCGACTTAGCAGAGTCAGAGACAGCAGCAGCGAGTGCATCGGAGCAGTAGACATGGCCGTGGAGGTCAGCGTAGATCGTTTAGATTTGGATCAGGTGCTTCGAGCAGCAGCAGTGGTCGTAGTTCTGGATCAGCGGCCAGTGTTTGTCAGACTTGTGGTAGAGTCCATCAGGGACCGTGTTATCTGACACCACTGACATGCTTCAGATGCGGGCAGACAGGACATTTTGCCAGATCGTGTCCTTATTCCGGATATCAGCAGCAGCAGATTCCACGATTCCCACAGCAGTCGATTGCTAGTGCAGCGCCCGTGCCATTTCAATTACCACCAGCCCAACATCAGAGTTCTACTCAGTTTGTTCCACAGCAGAGTCGTGGTAGAGGTACTAGAGGAGGTGCCAGAGGTGTTGGCCAGGCTTCTACCAGTCAGCAGGGAGGTCGAGGCCAGGCGAGAGTCTTCCATCTGACTCAGCAGGATGCTCAGGCATCTAATGCAGTCGTGGCAGGTATTCTTTCTGTTTGTTACCTGGATGCTTTGGTTTTGTTTGATCCGGGTGCCACGCATTCGTTTGTTTCTCCTATTTTTGCTTCTAAATCTTGTTGGCAAGCTTCGAGGATGGCTTTTCCTTTGTCTGTTGCCACTCCTTTGAGTGATTCTTTGGACGCCGATATTGTTCTTTCTGGTTGTCCAGTTCTCGTGGGAGATAGAGGATTACCCGTTGATTTGATTTTATTGGATGTGATGGAGTTTGATGTTATTTTGGGAATGGATTGGTTATCCCAGCATTATGCCGTGGTTGATTGCAGGAATAAGGAGGTGACTTTCAGAATTCCTGGTGAAGTAGAATTTAAGTTTGTTGGTGACAGGAGTTCAGCACCTCAGAATCTTATTTCTGTTATTTCAGCTAGGAAGTTGTTGAGGAAAGGTTGTCAAGGGTTTTTGGCATTGGTTAGGGATACGTCAGTGGAGAAGTTGTCACTCACAGATGTTCCTGTTGCTTGTGAGTTTCCTGATGTTTTTCCCGAGGAGTTGCCAGGTTTACCACCTCATAGAGAGATTGAGTTCTGTATAGATGTGGTTCCAGGTATCACTCCTATATCTATGCCACCCTATCGTATGGCTCCTGCAGAGTTAAGAGAGTTGAAGGAGCAGTTGCAAGAGTTGTTGGATAAGGGTTTTATCAGACCTAGTGTTTCTCCTTGGGGTGCACCAGTCTTGTTTGTGAAGAAGAAGGATGGTACCCTGAGACTGTGCATTGACTACAGAGAGTTGAATAAGGTGACAGTAAAGAATAAGTATCCTCTCCCGAGGATAGATGACTTGTTTGATCAGCTACAAGGTGCACAGTTCTTTTCTAAGGTCGACTTGAGGTCGGGTTATCATCAGCTGCGGATTAGTGAAGCTGATATTCCTAAGATAGCATTCCGCACTAGATATGGTCATTATGAGTTTCTGGTGATGTCTTTTGGTTTGACTAATGCACCAGCAGCTTTTATGGACCTGATGAACAGAGTATTTCGACCGTATGTGGATCAGTTTGTAGTAGTCTTCATTGATGATATACTGGTATATTCGAGGAGTATGGAAGAGCACGTATATCATTTGAGGATTGTACTACAGACACTGAGAGATCATCAGCTTTATGCTAAATTCTCGAAGTGTGATTTATGGATGGAGAGTGTTTCTTTTCTTGGACACGTAGTGTCTAAAGAAGGTATTCAGGTTGATCCACAGAAGGTTGAGGCAGTATCTGAGTGGCCTAGACCTACTTCAGTTACTGAGATTCGGAGTTTTCTGGGTTTAGCCGGGTATTATAGGCGGTTTGTGCAGGATTTTTCCAGGATTGCAACCCCTATGACTCGCTTGACTCAGAAGAATGTTAGATTCGAGTGGTCAGAAGCTTGTGAGAATAGTTTTCAGTTGTTGAAGGAGAAGTTGACCACAGCGCCAGTATTAGCTTTGCCTAATAGTGTGGATAAGTTCACAGTTTATTGTGATGCCTCTAGAATTGGTCTTGGTTGTGTGTTGATGCAGAATGGAAGAGTGATAGCCTATGCTTTGAGGCAGTTGAAGAAGCATGAGCAGAATTATCCTACACATGATCTGGAGATGGCTGTAGTGATCTTTGCTTTGAAGATTTGGAGACATTATTTGTACGGGGTGACTTGTGAGATATTTACTGATCACAAGAGCCTTAAGTACATTTTCCAGCAGCAAGATCTGAATCTGAGGCAGAGAAGATGGTTGGAATTGTTGAAGGATTATGATTGCGAGATTCTTTACCATCCGGGTAAGGCTAATGTGGTAGCAGATGCCTTGAGTAGGAAGTCCTCAGGTAGTCTTGCTCACATCGGTGTGGAGAGGAGACCATTGATCCAGGAATTGCATCTGATGGTGGATCAAGGTCTGATGATGAAGATCAGTAGATCAGGTGGACTGTTAGCTCAGTTTAAAGTACGATCTGTGCTAAGGGATAGGATTAAAGCAGCTCAGAGCCGAGATCCTATTCTGGAAGAGCTTGCAGAGAATGTCAGAGCAGGGAAGTTCACTGATTTCACACTCGATGATGATGGTGTGTTGTGGATCAGTGGTAGATTGTGTGTTCCTGATGTGGATGATTTGAGAGAAGAGATCCTAGAGGAAGCACATTCTACAGCCTACAGCGTACATCCAGGTGTTACTAAGATGTACCACAGTATCAGAGATTTATACTGGTGGGATGGATTGAAAAAGGATGTTGCTGATTATGTTGCTAAGTGCTTGACGTGTCAGCAAGTGAAAGCCGAACATCAGAAGCCTTCTGGGAAGCTTCAGCCTCTTCCTATTCCCGAGTGGAAGTGGGAAAGGATAGCTATGGATTTTGTGGTCGGTTTACCTCATTCGAAGGATGGATACGATTCCATCTGGGTGATTGTAGACAGATTGACGAAGTCTGCACATTTCTTGCCTGTGAAAGCCACATATTCAGTTGCTAGATTGGCGAAGTTGTACGTGAAGCATATTGTGTGCCTTCATGGAGTACCTGTGTCCATTGTGTCAGATAGAGGTTCGGTGTTTACTTCTCGTTTTTGGCAGAAGTTGCAGGAAGCGATGGGCACTAGGTTGGATTTCAGTACTGCTTTTCATCCTCAGACAGATGGTCAGTCTGAGAGGACGATCCAGACACTGGAAGATATGTTGAGGATGTGTGTCATGGATTTGAGAGGTAGCTGGGATGATCATTTGTCGTTTGTTGAGTTTGCATATAATAACAGCTACCATAGCAGTATTAGCATGGCACCATACGAGGCGTTGTATGGAAGGAAGTGTAGATCCCCGTTGAGTTGGGATGAGATCGGTGAGAGAGTTTTGACTGGACCAGAGATGGTTCAGGATGCTGCAGAGAAAGTCGCCGTGATCAAGCGTAGATTAGAGACCGCAGTTAGCAGACAGAAGAGTTATGCGGATCCTAGGCGCAGAGATGTGGAGTTTCAGGTTGGAGATTTCATTTTTCTGAAGGTATCTCCGATGAAGGGTGTGATGAGATTTGGCAGGAAGGGTAAGTTAGCACCGAGATATATTGGACCGTTTGAGATTCTGGAGAGAATTGGCACTGTTGCATATCGGTTGGATTTGCCTCCGAGTATGTCACAAGTGCATCCAGTATTTCATATCTCGATGTTGAGGAAGTATATCTCAGACCCTTCACACGTGTTGCAACCTGACAGTGTGGAAGTGACTGAAGATTTGACGTTTGTGGAAGAACCTGTGGCGATCGTTGATTTTCAAGTTCGACAGTTGCGATCGAAGCAGATTCCGATGGTCAAGGTTCTGTGGCGTAGCGACAGAGTTGAGGAGCATACGTGGGAGACTGAAGCTGAGATGCGAGCTTCTTACCCGTATCTCTTTCCTTCCTGATTCTGTAATCTTGTTTTTAGAATTCGGGGATGAATTCTTGTAAGGGGGGAAGACTGTAATATCCCGTGTTTTTTTTTTAAAATATTTTTACACTGTACCGGGATATACAGTGTCAATAATTTTTATGCATTATACGATATTTTTATGAGTTGATATGTATTTTAAACCTATTTTAATTACTGTCTATTATTTTCAGTATTTTACGTAAAATTTTCCCGGGACTTTCATTTTCGGGGAAATTTCCACGTAAACAATGTATTATTAATTATTTTAAATGTATTTACGGGTTTGCATGAACTCATACATATTTTTAAATTATTAAATAAAGCCTGTGTGTGTATATTTATTTAATTAGGGTTTATTATTACCCTAATATTTTATTATTTATTTATTATTATTTGATTATTTTATTTATTATTAAATTATTAAAATTTATTATTTTATTATTAATTATTTATTAATATTTAATTATTTTAATTTATTTTCTTTTTTTTTTCTTTTTTTTTTCTTCTTTTCCTTTTTCTTTCTTTTTCTTTTTCTTTTTCTTTCCTTTTCTTTCTTTTTCTTTTTCTTCTTCTTCTTTCTCTCCCGCGCCCGACGCCGACCACCATTTCCTCACCGCCGTTTCTCCTTCCTCCGGCCACCGTTTTCGACACCGCCGGTCTCTATCTTCTCCTTGAGCTCCGGTGAGTGTTATTCTAGCTTTGGTTTGAGCTAAAATGGTCTAGAATTGCTTAGGTTTCGATTTGAAAATTTCAGCCTCTTTGGGTTTTCGATTTTTTTGAGCTTCGATTTGGATGATTCATGGAAAATTCCTTCACAAATGTTGTTCCTGGTAGCTTAATCTACATGTATGAATTTTTGTAGAATTTTTGGAGATTTTTTGGATTTTTGGGTATTTTTGAATATTTTAATATTATTTTCTAATTTTCGGAAATTAATTATTTAAATTATGAAATTGGAGTTTATGGTTGAATTAGGTGTTGAAATGAATTATAGGAATTTATTTGGAATTTTTATGAATTTCTAAGTATTTATTTTTAATTATTGAAGTTTATGTGATTTTGTAAAATTAAGTTAATTGTGTTTTTATTTGAATTTAATTGGTTAATTGAGTTTAATTATTGATATTATTGATAAATATGTTGAGAAAATTAATTTTGGATAATTGTATGATTTTTGGTGAATTTTTGAAGTAATTTAAGTATATTTATATATATAGGGGTATTTTGGTAATTTTACCCTAAATTGTCTAAAAATGTAATTTAATTGGTTTTAATATTTATTTAAGGTATAAAAATGATTTCTACAAAATATTTAGTATTTTTAACTAATTAAAACTATTTTCCGGGAATTATTTTCAATTATATATATAATATACGGTTTTTCTAATAAAATGAGTTTTAATCGGTTTTTATAGTGTTTCAAGGTCAATTATGTAATTTTTATTTATAAAATTTATTTCTGCGATTTAAGGATATTTTTGTTGTATCTGGAATCATTCTGTGTTTGTGGACCCCGGTCGACAGATTGTAGTCTGAAGTCCGACCGAGGGGTTGTGATTGATTATGGTGTTTATTTTTGAAGTGTATTTCTTTGCAGGGTCGGCTCTACTCTTTTGAGTAGAGAGATGTCCGTTTTACAGGGGAGGTTCTGCCGGATTTCCGGTAGAATTCTCGTAAAACGTGATATCCAGTCGAACCCTAATTCTGTTTCCGTATTTTAATACTCTAGATTGAATTCTAGGATTTCTGTTAGGGTTACTCTGATATCGGTTATTTATTTCTTGTTTAGTTGCGCCGAGACCGAGGGCTAGTGGACCAGGCCCGTCGGATCTGTCTCGTGGAGCGCATTAGGTGAGTTACTATATTATATATATATGCTTAGGACGCATGATTTAGAAAATGCATGTTTTATTTTGACTGAATATGCATAAATAACATGATTTATATTCAAGTATATTTTTGGTATATTTTTGGTATATAATAAATTATATACATGTTTTATTAATAAAATATATTTAAAATGTTTTTAAATATATTTTTAGTTTAATTCATGATTTGATTGGATTTATTTGACATATATATATACTCAAAATATACCTGGTTTATGTTTGGTATATTTTCGGTATATATATGGTTTATATTGCTATTTCATTTATATTCATGCATCATTTATTTTTGTGAATGAATGTTTTATATTTAAGAATGAAGGATATCAATAGAACGTGCTACCTAGTGGGCAGCACTAGGACCGAGTACGTACCGGTACGCCTATAGTATTTAGGCTTTATTACTGACTATTTGTGGATATCGATTTGATTATGATTATTGATATGTGTGAGATGTGGTTTGGGTGTGATTGCTGGAGCTCGGTTGACCAAGTGTCTCGGGGCCAATCACACTGGCAGTCAGACTGCTGGAGCTCGGTTGACTTAGTGTCTCGGGGCCAGTCTACTGTCCATATGGATTAAGTGGATATATTTGGAATCAGTGAGCCTGTATGGCTAGAGTGTTGTTTAACACTATTTTCTGAGGTTGCGATATTCTAGGGTTCTATGTGATCCTTCATAAAAGTTGATTTTCAGACAAAATATATAAAATGATTTTTCTGCATCTGTATGAACTTGCCTGTATATATACATATTACTCATATACTGTTGACTGTATGCATTATCACTTAGAGTGTATGTATATATATTATAGTAATTCACTCAGTGAGGTCTGACTCCCCTCCGTTGACTATGTTTCAGGAGAGTCAACTTCCTCAGACCTCAGTAGCAGGTCGATACGCCGGATTTCTTCCGCCCCGGCTTCTTTATGTAAATTATCTACTTGAGTCTTATTTATTTTATCTAGACACTGCAGTAGTTGTGATTTTCAGTAGTTGTGAAATAAAGTATTTGTTTTAAAGAGATGTATTATAGTAAAACTGGATTTGTATAAAGATTATACATTTATGAGATTATATATGCGATGTGATGAGTTTTGAATTGAATCCAGTTGATATGGATGATATTGTAATATTTATGATTTTATTTTCCGCTGCATATTATATTTTTATTGTTATTATTGCATATTTATTTTATTTTTAGGCTTGCTACGGGTTCCAGATTCGAAAGAATTCCCGTTCCCTAGCGCCGGTCATGGCCCCTGTTTTGGGTCATGACAGATGCCCTCTTTCAGTAGGGTCTAGACATTACTATTAAAGGAGAGAAACCAGATGATGTTGAGGAGAAATAATGGAAGGTGATCAATAGATTGACAAGTCGTACAATTCGATTATATCTTTTTAGAGAGCAAAAGTATGCATTTTCTAAATAAACTTTTGCAAGTAAATTATAGAAGGCACTGGAGGATAATTCTTGAAGAAAAGCAGTCAAAATAAACTCTATATGAATAAGAGATTATTCTACTTTAACTATGTTCTAGGTACCACGATGAATGATCACATTACTACCTTTAATCAGTTAGTAACTGATTTGATGAATATGGACGTGAATTTTAATGATGAAGATTTGGATTTGATGTTGGTGGGATCACTTCTTGATGAATTTGAGTATCTTGAAACTACTCTACTTTATGGGAAGGTTGTTGTGTCTATAAGTGAAGTAACTGCAGCCTTGTATAGTTATGAATTGTGAAAGAAAGAAAAGTAAGAAAATACAAGTGTTAAAGTAGAAGCTCTTATTGTTAGAGGTCGTTCGCAAAGTCAGAATAAAGGAAGGAGAGGGAGATCTAAGTCAAATTCCAAATTGAGTAAAGATCAATGTGCTTTTTATCGATAAAAGGGCACTAGAAGTAAGACTATCCTAAATTAAAGGACAAAAGCAAACCTGGAAAGGGAAATACTATCTCAAATTCAAATGTAGCTGAGTGTGATGATGCAGATTCAGATCTTTCAATTGCTGCTACACCATCAAATAGTTGTTCAAGTTCATGGTTATTAGATTCAGCTTGTAGTCACCATATGACTCCCACTTGAGAATGGTTCTTTGACTTTAAAGAACTAGAACATGGAGTTATCTACACAATGAATAATACCCCTCTTAACACATATGGGATTGGTTTAATTTGCTTGAGCAGTTAGGATGGATCAATCAGAACTTTAACAAGTGTTCATTATGTGCCGGATTTAATGAGGAATCTTATTTCTGTGGGAACTTTAGAGTCAAAAGGTTTCGAAGTAAGATGGCATAATATGAATCATCTCTGGTGCACTTGTGATAATGAAGGGGATTTGAAAAAGAAATAATGTGTATTACTTTTTGGGTAGTACAATTGTTGGGACAATAGCAACAGCTTCTATTGATGATCAGGAGTTAAAAGTAACTAGGTTATGACATATGCGCTTGCAACATGCTGGAGAAAAATCCTTGAAATTGCTTATGGATGAAGGATTATTGAAAGGAGTTTGGGCTTGCAAATTAGATTTTTATGAACATTGCATCAAAAGGAAGAAAACAAGGGTAAAATTTAGGACATCCATCCATGATATTGAGCATATTCTAGATTATGTTCATTCAGATGTACGAGGGCCTTCTAAAAATGCTTTATTAGGAAAAAACACTATTATGTTTCCTTTGTTGATGATTTTTCCCGAAGAGTTTGGGTGTATACAATGAAGATGAAGGATGAGGTGCTAGTAATTTTCCTTAAATGGAAAAAGATGGTGAAGACTCAAACAGGTAGAAAAGTCAAACGTCACTGCACAGACAACGATGGAGAGTTTAAAAATGATCAATTTTTAAAAGTTTATAAAGATGAAGGTATTGTCAGACACTTTACCTTCAGATATACACCACAATAAAATGGGGGTGGCAGAGCGACTGAATCAGACATTACTGGAGAAGGTTCGGTGTATATTGTCTAATGCTGGATTGGGCAAAGAATTTTTGGCTGAGGCTATAGTTTATACTTGTCACCTTGTTAATCGCTAACCATCGACTGCTATTAGTGATAAAACACCATTGGAGAAATGGTTTAGAAAACCTGCTACAAATTATGATTCCTTATATATGTTTAGTTCCACTGCATATTACCATGTTAAGGAGTCAAAACTGGATCTAAAAGCAAAGAAGGCAATCTTTATAGGCATCACTTATGGTGTGAAAGGCAATCGTCTTTGGTGTCTAGAAATAAAGAAAGTAATCTTTAGCAGGGATGTTACCTTTGATGAATCTACCATATTGAGAAAGGTGATTTAAGAAAAAATGGAGCAGAAAGATGGTACTCCCAAAAAGGTGGAGTTTAATGGCAATAGAATTATCCCAAACAATGTAGAAACTGATGATGACTCTCCTATGGTAGAAGAAGAGTCAAATGAAAAAGAGGTTCAGACCCAAAAACCTCTATAACAACATGAATCAATTGCATTAAGGAAGGGAAAGAGGACCATTAGACAACCTGCTCGCTATGCTGATATAGTCTCTTTTGCATTACTAATTTCCATTGATGATGTTTTTACCACTTATAATGAAGTAGTCCAAAGTTCAGAACATGAAAAGTAGAGGATTGCCATGAATGAAGAAATGCAGTCCTTCAAAAGAATCAGACATGGAAACTAGCTAGTCTTCCTATAGGAAAAAATGTAATTGTGTGCAAATGGGTATATGCAAAGAAAGATAGATTTCATGACAAGGATAATGTTCATTACAAAGCAAGATTGGTGGCTAAAGGCTACACACAGACAGAGGAAATTGATTATAATGAAGTATTTTTTTCAGTTATAAAACATTCCTCCACTAGAATTTTATTAGCTTTGGTAGCACAGTTGGATTTGGTAGTTCAGATGAATGTAAAAATTGCATTTTTACATGGAGACATGGATGAGGAAATCTATATGACTCAACCAAATGGATTCAAAGTTTTTGGTAGAGAAAAGATTGCTTGAAAATTGAAAAAATGATTGTATGGACTAAAGCAATCTTCGAGGCAGTGGTATAAGTGATTTGACAAGTTTATGATAGGGCAAAAGTACACGAGAAGCAAATATAATCATTTTGTGTATCTACGTAAGCTATAAGATAAATCCTACATATATCTTCTTCTTTATGTTGATGATATGTTGATAGCTCTAGGAGTCAGATAGAGATTGAGAAATTTAATACTCAATTGAACAAGGAGTTTGAGATGAAGGATCTCGGTAAAGCAAAGAAGATTCTCGACATGAAAATATCTAGAGATAGGAAATTGAGGAGGCTTTGTTTATCTTAGAAAGAATATATGAGGAAGGTACTAAAATGTTTTGACATGAATGAAAAGTCAAAACCAGTTAGTACACCATTTGCTTCTCATTTTAAGCTTAGTGCATCCATATCATCAAAGAATGATGCAGAAAGGGAATACATGTCAAAGGTACCGTATGAAAGTACTGTTGGTAGCTTGATATATGCAATGATGTGTATGAGGCCTGATATTTCACAGGTAGTTGGGGTGGTGAGCAAATACATACATAATCCTGAAAAGGAGCATTAGCAAGTTGTGAAATGGGTTCTATGGTATATTCTGAACATTGTAGATATTGGTTTGGTATTTTAGCAGGATAAGCAAGATGGTCAGTATGTAGTTGGGTATTGTGATTCTAACTATACTGGTGATTTGGACAAGCGTCGATCAACTACTAGTTATTTGTTTACTTTTGTAAAGACACCAGTCAGTTGGAAGTTTACCTTACAATCAGCAGTTGCTTTGTCTACTATAGAGGCAGAGTATATAACAATTACAAAGGTTGTAAAAGAGGCAATTTGGCTTCAAGGAATGCTTAGTGAATTAGGAATGGAGCAGAAGCACATCAAAGTGCATTGTGACAGTCAAAGTACTGTTCATTTAACAAAGAACCAAGTTTATCATGCAAGGACGAAACATATCGATGTTTGATATCACTTTGTATGAGAGATTTTGGAAGAAGGTGGAGTCACAATGTAGAATATTCAGACTACTGAGAATCCTGCTGATATGATAACAAAAATGGTAACTGCAATCAAGTTTAAACATTGTTTAGACTTGATCAATATTTTTACAAATTGAAAGATGAAATTTGCAAACACTACTGAAGGATGAATTTGAGAGAGAATTGTATGGAATTTAGTCAAGGTGGAAATTTGTTGGTTTTTTTGGCAAAATTGTCAATCCCACATTGAAAATTTAAAAGGAATAGGAGGAGTCCTAGGGCTATAAATAGACTCCTCCCCCCCTTTGGTTATATCATCCCAAAATTGCCTCTCTCATATATTTAGGTAATTGTATTTTTTTTCTCTCTTTGTAATATTTCCTCAAATCAGTGAAATATTATTTTGGTAATGTCTGAGAATGTAGGCATAATTGGTCGAACCTCGTTAAATTTTGGTGTTCTCTTTTATGTCAATTTAATAGCTATTGTCAGACATAGTTGTTGTTAATTATTGTGCTATTAAAATTACTTGTCTTGGTAAAATTCTACTAAGGAGTGTAGTTTTTAAGTGGGACCATTGTGACCTATCATTCTTTCTTGAGAATCTACCTTGAGATGATTTTTAGTACAATCATTTACACTCTAGTCATATGTGTAATAGTTCTTAAAGTAAATTTATTATTATTGATGAAAATTAACTCAAATTCCACAATATTTAAAAATATAAAATATAAAATAAAATATTTTTGTTCAAAAAATAAAAAATATTATAATTTTTTTAAAAATATTATAAGTAATTATTGAATTTACTTCATAATTCAAAATTTACTAATTATAACGCGAAAATAAGAGATACTATTAATATATTATCCTCCTGATTTTTCTAAAGATAAGGAGTAGTTGGTAAGAAAAGAGAATTATAAAACAAATACTCCAATTCAAAATCTGATCAAATTTTGACTTGGAAAGAATTGAAATTAAAAACTTATTAATTGTGATTAATTAACTATATATATATATATATATATATATATATGTCATGTAGGGTTATGATGAAAGGGTATTCACATATATGAATTTAAAAGTAAATATTTACTTCTAAAGTTGATGTTCACCAATTGTTGGATTAATTAATATGACTTCTTTTCACTTAAATAATATTTTAAATTTATATCGTAATGTAGCTTTATAATTTCATACTCAACATATCGATCAAATAGACTAAAGTATATATATATTAAGTGGCTGGCGATGCATATTTAAAAGGGTTTAATAAAGGGAAAAGGTCTAAATATTATCCTAAATTTTACCTCAATTCTCATATTGGTACTTAATGTTTTTTAAGGTCCATTTATGATACTTACGTCACCAAATTCAATTTATTTAAATATAATATTTTAACTCTATTAGCTTTCCCATTAGCATTGCTAATGTGGCTCATGTGGAGCTCATTTAATTAAAGTAAAAAATAATAAAAAAAGCATTGTGAAAGGAGAAAAAAACAACATGACTTGCTTTTCCTCCTCCTCCATATTCTTTCTTCTTCTTGAAACGTTAAAACCACAGTCCTTTATTGTTTTACATAGTCTCCTCCCTTTCATCTGCAAAAGCTGTAGCGCTACAAAGCAAAATTATCGATACTTTTATATGCCATGTAATTTGGATCCTTTTCTTTTTAAATTAGATTTGGATCCTATAAAATTTCCCATCTGCTCGATCTGAACCCAGATTTAGCCATGACTAGGCGATGCTCTCATTACAACCACAACAACCATAACTCATGGACATGTCCAAACTGTAGGATCAAGCTATTTGGGGTCTAACTACACTGGGCCATCTTCTAATTTTGGTGGGGCTCATGGATCTGGTTCAAATAGCTCGATATCTTTCAGGGATACACCCGAACACGATGGTGGCAGTGTTGATGGGTATTGTAGTCGATGGGATTTAGCAAGCGTCCAAAATTTTAGCAACTGTGACATTGTTTGAGCTCAGGGCTCTAGAGAACACACTAACCATTGTCACAAAGATATGGCGTGGAAATGAGGAGTCGCCACCTAGGGTAATAACTGGGACAAATAAAAAATGTGGTACTCGATTCCCTAAAAGAAAGCTAGCACCACAACCAGGAGACTCTGGATACGGAATGCCAACTTCTTTTAGTCTTGTGTTCATTTAGAATTACTATATTATCCTCTATTTATATGCAATTTCATATAAACCCTTAAAAAATAATCAAATTCAAGGCAAACTAGTAATGAAAATACAAGTAAATAATGCATTCAATACAATCCCCAAGTTAGTATAATCTACATTGATTTTAATTAATTGGGCTAAATCTACATATGTTAATAAATGAGCCTAAAGAGCCTAATTCCTTTTAATTTTAAATTAAATGAAATCTAAATCTATTTATTTTAATTCGAAAAATGGTTCTAAATCTACAAATTATGGAGTATTTAAATTAATGGGCATAGTTCTAAATGTTTTAATTCTAAGGTGATCTTAAATCTACAAATTATGAAAAAAGTTTAAATTAAGTGAGCTAAGTCTAAATTAATTAAATTAAATTAAGTGGGGGCTTATGTCTAATTTAGTAAATGGGCCTAAGTTATCTCTACCCTAAATCTATTTAATTATGGGCCTAAAATACATTTAATTAATTAAACCTAAAAAACCTAAATTTATTTAAGTGGATTAGAATTTAATATAGGCTTAAGGCTCAAAACACATAAAAATAAATAAACAAACCCAAAAATAAATAAAACATACCAAAATAATTAAATAAAAGATCAAACAACCAATTAATTATTCTTTCTAAAACCCTAATTTTAATTAACATGCAATCCTAAATTAATCTACTTCCACCGTTGATTTTAATTAATTACCCAATTGAAACCCTAATTTTACTAATCAATTAATCAACATAAACATGCAATCACACACATAATTCCACTATTCCCACTATTGGGGCTATTACAATAATCTATTGAAAATAATTAATATAACCCCAAAAATATAAATAAAACAATTAAATAAAAAATAATAAAAACCTAAAAACTAAATCTAGCTACAAGATCTTATCCATGGCATTCCATGGACTTCTTATGAGTTTAGTCTTCCAAACATAATCATAATGTATTTTCCTCTATAATCACCATAAAAAAGAGAACAAAAATTATGATTATTGAATAAATTATAACAATAATTTAAATAAAATTAAAACTCAATAAAATAAAAGAAAGAAAGAAATAAATCAAGGAAAATAGAATAAGGAGAAGATGATGCTTATGAATGATTTTAATAGAGTACTCCTCAGATTTTATAAAATTACCATTCTTGATAGGTCTTCAAGTTTTGTTTTTCAAAAATCCTCCAAAGATCTTCAATTAATCAATTAAATACAAGAGAATTTTGTAGAGCAATTCACAAAAGAAAAGAGTCAAAAATGCTTTTTAAGAAAACTCAACCAAAAGCCAAAAGAAAATTTGGCGTAGAGAAAATATCAAAGTAAAGTCTGCATAAAATACTGCTCCTCCCTGATGTCCCCCTTCCTAGGAGCCCAAACACCTTATTTTATAGTGAAACATCCCTTTAAACCCTACATATAAATTAATTCTTAAAAGACTTCTATTTCCTTAAAAATATCAGATAAATATAAAAAATAATTTTAAAGAAATTTCAGACCAATCAGGATTCAAGACAAGGATATTTTTATTTTCTAAAAAATCAAAAAAATAGACGGAATAGTCCTAATTCCGACCAAAATTATGTAGTTCCGATCGGAATTACACAATTTCAATCGGAATTAGTGTAATGCCGACCAAAATTACATAATTTTGATCATCGAAATTATAGAATTATGATAACTTTTTTTTAACTTTTAATTACAAAAAGGTCCCTGAAAGAATTTAAGTTTTGCAATTAGGTCCTTAAAAAGCATTGCAATTTAGTCCATGAAAACATTAAATTCTTCCTTTGAAAAATGCAATAAGACCTCTGAAGTTTCAAAGTTCAAGTATTGAAGACCTATTCATGACATTTTTATCATTAGAGTCCTTTGTCGTATCCATAACTCATCATCCCAAAATTAAGTGTCTACAGGTATGCTTCTAAAGTTAGAGATTTCAATATGCTTTTGATGATTTTGTTCTTAGGTCTTCTTCTAGCTGTGAAAGAGAGAAAGGTCAGAGATTTTTCAATTTTGTTATAAGTTTTGTTGTAAAGATTGTAGTTTTAGTTCATTTATAATGAAGTTGGATTTAGAAGTTGTAAATTATGGATTTTTAAATGATGATTTATTTCAGTAAAGAATTAATTAGACTAGTAAGTGATCGAGATTTAATTCAAAAAAAGAGCAATTTTTCTTGTTTGTATAAGAGTAGAAAAGGGCATCTTCTTTTGGTGGAAAAAGAGAAAGGTGTTGAGTATAAGAAGAATCATTATGGTTTGTGTGTGTGTGTGTGTGTGTTTTTTTTTTTTCCATTTAAGCTATAGGCATTCATGGGACTCATATATAAGCGAGTAAGAGCTTAAACCTCAGTTTCCTCCTGCAGAGTGAGTGAGAGAGAGAGGGAAATGCAACGTCGAGAGATCTGTTCATTTTCATCTTTTCCTTTATGAAAAAGAAAAAGAGAAATTGGGCGTTTACAGGTTTCATTAGTATTAAGTTGTTGGGAGAGGATTGCCCACAGAGACTGATGAGCATCATAAGATTTACAGGATAAAGCTTTGGGCCACTAATGAAGTTCACGCAAAGTCCAAGTTCTAGTATTGCCTTAAGAAGCTAAAGGAGGTTAAGAAGAGCAATGGCCATATACTTGCTATCAATGAGATCTTTGAGAAAAACCTAGCCAAGATAAAGAATTATGGTATTTAGTTATGCTGCCAAAGTCGTACTAAGTACCATAATATGTATAAGGAGTATCGAGATACCACTCTCAATGGTGCTATTGAACAAATGTACACTGAGATGGCTTCTCATCATAGAGTAAGGTTCCCTTGCATACCCCAAACTGTTAAAAAATAAAAATCATTTTTTTGTACTTTCTTTTTCATTGGATCTTTATGAGGGAGTTTTAACTTAGATCTGTGCCAAGGTTTTAGACAAAAAGGAAATAGTATCTTTATTTGAATCCCATCTGTTAACCAGTTTTTCAGAAATTCTTTTTCTGATAATTGAACTCCGTTATAGGTGCATTTAACATGCATTTCTCTACTCCAATCCTTTAAATCCCCCGACCATTCGGGAATTTGAAAAAATAGTATACGAAAGACATTTTTAGCTATTATTAATGAAGGCAATATAATATATTTTCTAAGAATCGATTGGGTTACTAAAATACAACCTCTTATTACTTGAGCAAAAAGAATGCTATCCCAGGCTTCAGTTATTTCTATCCGAGCTTTTTCCTCTCTTTTGTCGTCTTCTCTTTTGTCCCCGTCTTTTTTCTTACTTTCTTTTGTTTTTTTCTCTGTATAAGTAGAATTTGAAATTGTGAATTCTATGTTTATCAAGACTACCATAATTCCTGCTAAGCTATACAAGAGAGAGAACATGAAGCAGTTCCATAACTCCAAGATTAAGCTATAGGCATTCATGCATGTTTACATAAGAAAAAACTAATTTTTGTACTCATGAGATCAGCCGGTTTTAGTTGCTTGCAATATTTTTAAGGTTGTAAATGAGGTTTGCAATGTGTTTCTTTAATTATAGGAAATATGAAAACAAAGAAGAAGAAGAAGAATATGAAAGAGGAGGAGAAGCAAGCCATATTTTGTTTTCTTTCTCCTTTCACAATGTTTTTTTTTTGGTTAAATGGGCTCTACATGAGCCACATAAGCAATGCTAACAGAAAAACTAATGGAGTTAAAATATTGTGCTTAAATGAACCTAATCTAGTGATGTAAGCGTTATAAATGGACCTTAAAAAAATATTAAGTACCAATGTAAAAATTAAGATAAACATGAAGATCATATTTGAATATTTTCCCTTTAATAAATGAATTGACGAGAATGATGATGGGTCGAAAATGGAAGTAGTTGGTAAATAGAGTGTTCAACAACTCCAATATCAATGTGAGAAGAAAGAGGTTGCAAGTCAAAATCAGACGTACACTTGAGACTCTGTTCCTTCCTTTCTCAAGTAGAGTCCACCATGTTTGGCCACCAACCAAAACACCCACATAGTACATCATTTCATTTGTTTTGGACCCTAAAAATATTTAGATTATTATATTTTATTATTAACTTTTTAGGAATTCATATTTATTTTTATTTACTTATTTTATATAAATATCATATATTTAAAAAATTCATCTAAATTAAATGCAATACTCCAATAATAAATATAAAGCAATACATCCAATAATAATGTAAAAATATATATTTTATTTTTATTAAGTGTAAAATATTTAATAGTGACATGTAAATTATACACACGGTACATTCAATGCAGATAAAATCATCATCGAACGAAGATATTCAAAGTACGTAGCTAAAAAAAAAAAATACGTAGCTAAAAATTCAATGAAATTAAAATTAAATTACATTTGATCTTTAAAAGTATTGTAACAAAACTAAAATTTAGGAAATAGGAGAGAAATTTCCAAGTTGAGAAGCAGTGAGAAAATACGTGGCAACAACTATAGAAAGTTGGGGAAGCGGTTGGATTTGTTAGGGACGAAGCTAAGTGCGGTTCCCATTTATAAACAAATATCAAAGAAAACACCCAAAGTTTTGGGCCAACTGCCACCTGTCAGTTTACTCTCTCTAAAATTACACTAGTCCATGCCACCTCATTTTGTAATAATGATTACTGGACAAATGGTCAATTTGCCCCTTCAACTTGTATCAAGAGATCAAATAAGGCAAATTTTAACTTTTCTAACAAATAACCCCAAAACTTCTATTTAACAGTCAAATCAACCCAAATTTTGGCCAAATTAGGCGCGTGTATTGCAAATTATAGGGAAAGAAAGTGTAGCTTGCAACTTATATATATATATATTGAAAACATATCTACAGCTGCAATATAATAAAAGAGGGAACTTTTATAATCTCCTTTATCTAAACACAAACTAATAACAAAGTGAGCACTTGCCCATCCCCATTACCATTTTCAGAATTCTGAGCACTTGCCTGTCCCCTTCTATTTTGGCCTTTTTCCTTTGCTTTTTGAGTTTCAATGCTATCAACAAGTGATTATGGCTCATCTTCAATAATGTAATATCCTTTTCATGTTAATTTCTTATTTCTACTGTTGCTGCCAATAGAGCGTTATTTTCCTGCTTGTTTATGTTGCTCGCTTCAGTATTCTGTGCAATTGTTACAAGAATAACTCCCTCAAGAACGCCAAATCCCTTCAATTCTTTTGGTTTAGATTTCTTTTTCTGAGGTGTTGGAAAGCTATGCAGTTAAAAGACCAACTCCATCAAGAACACCAAAAGAAAACTACCTTTGTATTTCTAAAAACTATCAAATTGATAGATTTCAATTCTGTAATGTAAATATACAATCATGTGAGTTGACTGTATCCACCCACTATTTCACCATAAATCTTCTTCCATCGCTGAAACACTATGCTATTGGAGCACTCTTTCACTATCTCCTTATCATCGCCTCCCATTGCTGCTTCTGTCAATGCTCTAAAGGAGGGACAACACATCAGCCAAAGTAGCAATAGATCCTCATCCGATGACGACAAGCGAAGTGCCATTGAGTGAGAAGAAGTTGGAAGCAGATTGGTGATGAAAGGCGGAATGACGGATTCAGTTATGGTTTTAATTGCCTTTGTTCTAGGAGAAAACGAAGAGAATCTAGGATTGTCAAAGAATCAATAACAATGAAAATTTTCAAAGGAGAAAAGCAAAACAATAAAATGAATTTTATGGGTGTGGTTAGAGTTTGAGATTTTATGGGCCTGGCGAATGGTGATGAAGGAGTGGTAGTGGATGGTGATGGAGAGGCAACAATGGATGGTGATGAAGAGGTGGCTGTGGGTGGTGATGGAGAGACGACTGTGAATGTTGATGGTAAGGTGGTGGTCGTTGATGATACAGAAGTAGCATGCCATGATTGGAGGTAGGGGAGAGGGGTTGGAGGAGATGATAATAATATGGTTAAAACTGTTATATTTTATTATTTAAGTTTGTTTTGGGCAAGTGAAAGACACGTAACATAGTATACTAGAACTTGGGTTAATTTGGTCTCTAAATAAAAGTTTTGGGGTCATTGGTAAGAAAAGTTAAGATTTGCCTTATTTGACCTCGGGCAAATTGACGATTTGTCCAATGATTAATAGTAATCTCTATGAATCATAAAAGCCTAAAAAACACGTTTTGGAATTAACTTAGGAGGTTGGTGAGTGAACTCTATAAGACACAAATGCTTCATGGCTCTCATCTCATATAATTATGTGAAATACTAATTGTTTTATTTATTTTATTTTTTTAAGGAAAAAAAAAACTTTGATATATGATATCACTGTGTAACTTTATTCACCATAATTGAAGATCATATCATAAAAAGAAATATTGATGATAATATTTTTAGAGTAATGATAAATAGTATGAGTAACTATATGAATAGTATGATATTAATATGTAAAATTATCATATTATTGAATATATTTTTTAAAGGCTTTTGAAAATGTAAGAAATATTTTGATAATTTCATGAAAGTCATGACCCACTATTTATATTGCTACTCGCGAAACCAAGAATTAATTACCTATATTTTTTTATATTATTATGATGAATAGATGATGATCCCATTTGATGAAATGGTTGGTTTGAGAGGCATGAATTGTGCTGATCATGCAGAATTTGGATTCAATTTTTTTTGGTCCAAAAGGAAATTATATTAGATAGACTCCAGAAGGTGGGAAAAAGAAAGGAAGAAAAGGGCCATCCTAGTTGCATTTGGCATCCAAAGAATTGAATATTTAAATTAAGACTTTAATTGATGGGTCCAGGATGTAAAAAATTTTATGGACACAAATTTTTTACTCAATAATATGGTTTAGCAACCGTACAAAATCCAGTTTCATGCATGTCACCTTTCTTTAAACATCTATATCTTTAGTCCGTGTAATGTCTAGCATGATTTTTCTTTTTTGTAGCCTTTGCATGACAAATTGATTAGGGTAGGCTTAAAAGGTAATAATTTAAGTGATGGTCAAGTGTATTTATGGGTGTTTAGAGTGCAAAATGCCATAGATGTGTTAGTAAAAAATTGCCATAAGCTGGGAGTTAAGGTCTGAATGGTATAGTTGTGTTGCGTTCATGCATGCATGTTCCCAAAAGTCCATTTCTTTAGCCTGAAGAAAAGCAATTAGTGCAGTCACATGATAAGAGGAGGTTATGGGAATGCTTTTTTTTTTATGAAAGGCAGAATCTTTTTATTTGACCAGAGACTGTTACTAGCTTTAACAAAAATACGAGTTCATAAACTCAATTTTTTTCGCTCCTTGTTCTTGCAGAGTTGTAGATTGAATCAAGGACAGCATGGATAAAATGAGATTTCAGATTGTGAAATATCCACCAATTATTTGAGCAAAAATCCAGGCTACTCGTCAATCCATTGGCCGGCATTGTTAGTATGATGTTTGCATTCATGTGATCAACTCATTGGCCAATGAGAGGCAGCAGCAAGATCTACATGGATAGGAATGTGGGCCAAACCAGACACTATAAAAGACCCACCTTCACATTCATAAATCAACAGAACCAACTTCATCAGGAACAGCACCAGGTCAAGCAAATGGCAACCATGACGCTTTCATCTCTTTTTACAGGCAAGACTGTTCCTTTGAGCGCACCAACCGAGCTTACATCCTCTGCACGCAGCAGCAATGGGAGAGTCAGAGTCTCCATGAGGAAGACAGCAAAAAAGCCAGCCATTTCCTCTCAGAGCCCCTGGTATGGACCTGACCGAGTCAAATACCTTGGTCCATTTTCAGGTGAGGCCCCATCCTACTTGACAGGTGAATTCCCAGGTGACTACGGTTGGGACACTGCAGGGCTATCAGCTGACCCTGAAACCTTTGCCAAAAACAGAGAGCTTGAGGTGATTCATTGTAGGTGGGCAATGCTCGGGGCCTTGGGTTGTGTATTCCCAGAACTTCTTGCCAGGAATGGAGTTAAGTTTGGGGAGGCAGTGTGGTTCAAGGCTGGCGCTCAAGTTTTTAGTGAGGGTGGTCTTGACTACCTGGGGAACCCCAGCCTCATCCATGCACAAAGCATACTAGCCATATGGGCAACCCAGGTTGTCCTCATGGGTGCTGTTGAGGGTTACCGTATTGCAGGAGGACCCCTTGGTGAGGTCACCAACCCCCTGTACCCAGGAGGCAGCTTTGATCCCTTGGCACTTGCTGATGATCCTGAAGCATTTGCAGAGCTTAAGGTAAAAGAAATCAAGAATGGGCGGCTTGCCATGTTCTCTATGTTCGGTTTCTTTGTTCAAGCTGTTGTTACTGGCAAGGGACCTCTAGAGAACCTTGCTGATCCTGTCAACAACAACGCCTGGGCTTACGCCACAAACTTTGTGCCTGGACAGTGAGCTCACCAATATATATATGTTAAAAGATGTTTTGATTTTGCAACTGATACTTTTGTCATGTAAAAGAATTGCATATTAATGCCAGGAATGAGTCAAATATAGTTCTCACAGTACATGAATTGGAGTTTCTATAGTTACTATGCCACTACACACCAAAAAGGTCTTAAATAGCATCTAGACGCCTAGAAATGAATCTATAGCCCCTTGGGGGTTCCTGAAGCTGTAGTGATTCCCAATCCGCCTCGCAACTAACATTTCAACATGCTTGTGTCAAGAGGAATCAATAAAGCTTTGAATCGTTGTGAGAAACACATTTGAAATGGTTGATCTTTTTTTAGATAGCCCTTGATGTCTGAACCCAGTCAGAAGGGAAAAAGGAAAATGCAGCCGTTCACAGCTCAAATTTGTAACCCAGTACTTGACAACTAGTTACAACATGTAGCTTTAAATAGATGCCTCTCAGCGAGCATTGGGTGTCAGTATGAGCATCATAGCAGCTCTAGGTCTATCATCAGTGTAGCAGATACGCATACTAGATAATTGACTTCAACATCAAATTCCCCAATTAGAGTAGGACAAAATTGTCAGTACCAATTGCAGCTCTACCATCCATCACTAGGATGCCAGGAACTCAACCATTTGCATCCCTCTTCCAGCCACCACAATTTCATACCGGTTCCTATATAAAAGACATAAGAACCATAAATAGAACGAGCTAATTATTTATCAGCCATAGCTGTAAAATGTTTGTGAATTACTATTAACAAAAGGTGTACTTCAGGTACTGACCTTTCACAGGCTCTGGCATGTAATGCTTCTGGTTCTGGAACACTGATGACTAAATGAGTTTTCTCAGTTAATTTACAATGCTCCTCAAGAAGCCAGCATCTGATACGCTGGTCAAGCCCGGTGGAGAACACCCATGTGCCATCCGTCCAGACACCTTTATTAAAGACACAAATTCCAATCCATCAGCAGCCATCAAAGACACTATTATGAATTCCTCTACAGATGACCTTGCTTCTATTCTTCACACAGGGTGCAAAAATCTTAACCAATGTATACAAAACCAGAAGGAAAAAATGCCATCAAATACAATTAATTATACATGCAGGAAGTAGCTAAACCATTTAAATCCACTTAAAATATATTAGACTTTCCTATCTATAGCCAGTCATTAATATGTTCAGAGAGATTATAAGCAAGTCAAGCAACTAAAAAGGGAAGCAGGAAGAAAGGCTCTCTAGCAAAACTGTAGCAATAAATCTGGCACCTATTAGAGTCTTAAATTGGAAACTGATATGAGCACAAAGTGTCAAAACACACAAGGAGACTGCTATATGAAATTTCAGAAGAGTATTAAAACTTCACCTTTTACAGCAGAACTATGAGCTGAGGAGACTGTGTCCTGATATGACAATCTGATTCCATACTTCTTGATCTGGCATTCGCGAAAAGGAATAGAACTTTTTGTACTTGGAGACTTAGTGATTGTATTTATGGTTTTTGGTGTGACAATATCAGAATCCTCATGTATTGATAACAATGACTTTTCAAATTTGAGACAATGAAGGGCCTGATCATCACCCCCACTTATTACAGTGAATAAAAAACCAGAGTCAGAATTCCAAGAGTCATGCATGTCTGATACGTGGAGACAATTTACACCAGATTGGTGAACATTATTGAGAACATGTAAAGGCTGTATTTCATATATCTCAGTTACGGTATCAACATTATTCACTTCTGGCCCAATAAAAACACTATGCACAGATAGAGTAACCGCGTTGCAGCTTTCAGCATCACTTGCATGGTTAACAGAATTGCAGCTAGTTCTCTCTCCAGCTTTAGAAGAAACTAAGCCATCAATTGGTTTGTTTTTAGATATGCTACTTCTTATTGACTTCCACCATCGTCCACCCTGGCTTCCTCTTCCTGTGCGTGGCCGTGTGGGACAGTTTGTAAGTTTTTCTACATCAAGGACTGAAAATTGCCTCCCAAATGATTCAATGCTTTCCGTTAGATCCCAAAGGGCAATGCTTCCATCAGTTGCTCCACTTATCACAATGTATGCATTTCCAACCCAAGTGGTTTCTGTAAATCAAGCGTACAATAAGGAATGAAGAGCCTCATGCAAGATAAATAATAGCATCATATTATCAAAAATTTAGTGCATTGTATGATGAGACAATGTAATGATTTGTTATTCTAAGTTCTGAAAGACTGACAAAATAACCAAACCTCTAGGAGGAAGATGAGCAGGAACAATGACATGCTGCAGTGTCAAAACAGGTGATGATAGAGGACCTAATAAAGCAATATCAAACCTGTAAACAGGTGAGGCGGGCCAGAAGAGAGAATTAGATTATGTAATTAAACAATTATTATAATTTGCTCTGAGTGCATTAGAATAATTATTTTATAAGTACCATAACCGATGTGGTAAAACAAGGGCTCGTAATGCAAGTGTAGCATCTGAACAAGCAACAATGATAAAACAGACAGTCAACCTGAAAGGGAGAAAAATAGAGGTAGTTTTATATTTTAACTAGATTAAAGAAGTCAATGGTGAGAATAAAGTCATAGAAAAAAGATGAATTTACACCCATCTCACCTGGAACCAGCAAATTTCACAAGAAATGCAGTGACCGCCAGGTATCTCCAGTCATTTTCATCTTTATCATCAAGAGATCCTTTTGACTCTGTTTCTCCCTTTCCATGTGAAAAACGTCTAGATTTTGCATCAGTTTCCATGCTAGCAGCATTTTCAGTGTTCCCTCCAATTTTATGAATAGTTTTTGTTTTTCTATGAGCACTAGAATTTTTGGCAGGCATGTCTGTGGAAAGCCACTTGAATGACATTGGTGAGGATACACCCACATGAGGCATGCATCCCTTTCCACTTTTAGTTCCTTCTTGTTTAGCAGGTGGGTTTCTTTTGTTGTCTAGCCTCTCTCTCAGTAGCCAAGATGTTAGAATCCGCTTTGCTCCAACAGATATCAGTAAAAGAGGATCTGCGCCATGCTTTTCAAAAGCATTTTGTTTATTTCTCCAGTCAGACTCATTGGTTATATCTGAAGGAATGATGTGCATCTTTGACACAAAGCATAATGATCTCACTGCAGATCCACCCACATGCTCCCCAAGCATTTTCGATGCAGTCCAGCTCTTGACTCCAGGACTATATCTACAACCATGAGGTATCCAAAATTAGTTGCCCATGTAGAGGGATCAAAACAATGGTCAGTTTCTTGAATTTAAAAAAAGGGTGAAAAGTGGTAATCGGAAGAAAAGGTAGGGAGAAGGGAAAGATGAAAATGAGGGAATGAAGAATTTCACATTTTACACTGACACCATAACATGAATATGGAATAAAGGAGGCACAAGGGTGTCACATCTCTTTTCCACCATCACAGTTATCAAGATGAGATGAAACTAACAATGTAGAAAAATTATTTTTTTCCATATATAATTGGCCATTAACATATGCATACCTAGTCAACCTCACGGTTCCATCTTCACACCCAGTAGCAATCCAACTATATTTATCAATAAGGCCATCATTCCCATTTTCTTCAGTAGCACCATTTTCAGATACAAAGCATAGAGAATGCAGCTCTCTCCCATGAAACTGGATATGCAAATGGCAGGGAAATATCTTCCTCTCACTTTCTGGTACCCATTGTCGATGAATATATATTATCTCGTCCTTGGATGGAAAATGGAAACAAAAATATTTAGCAAGTAGACAAGAAATCAAATATCATGAATCAAATAATAAGAATATACTCTTCAAGTGAAACAGGTGTATACACATATACATTGTCTAGTCTCCCATGGAAGAGAGTTTGATTAAAACCATTACAAAGGGAACAAAAACAACCTTAACATATGCAAAACAGGCATCCATCTCTGGTACATCACCAAGATAATATGAATGAGGACGTCGCCATCCACCACATGGAATTTGCAGAACCTGCTCCAAGTCCAAGAATATGCTTGTATCAAAGAACTATACCATGCAACCTATCAGTACTGCAGGGTGAGATGAACATGCGAAAAGACATTGATTACCTTTGTCTCAGTTATTAAGTTCCAGATTATAAAATCAGTTGATGCAAAACCAATTGCATGACCAATGTTGGCGGAATCTGCTGAATTGTTAAAGGCAGAGACCGACTGAATCAAACTCAATTCTTTCACTTGTTTCATCCCTATGAACTCCAAACTTTTTCGAGCTTGGTCATATTCAAAATAGCATATGCAACCATCTGCACCAGTCTAAACAGCAAAAAATGTAATATATGAGACTGAGATTCACATATACATTTATTTGCACATAAGCAAACATCAAAGCATGCATACACAAATACATTTGAGTTCATCACTAGGGTGCCATATTTTAAAAGCTTTGGGATGTTGAAACAAGGGGGAAAAAGATTTGTGCTTCTGTTGCACTTGGAGTACATAATAGTATTTTTATCCCTCCAAGATGACACTACAAATGTTAGCTCCATAATGCATAACTTTTAATTTTTCTTCCAGTAAGAAGGACAAGAAAGTGGGTGTGAAAATCAGTTTTCTCAATAATGCCTTACCGCCAAAAAGCACTGAAAGTTCTAAATGACATGATTAAACACTTGAGTTTTGATTTACCGAGCATATTTCAGTTTCACTGAAGCTTAATTTAGCAACAGAAATGCTGGATACACTTGATATTCCATGAGCCCCTTTAAAGTAACTCAGTGGAGATATTTTTGCTCCTGGTTCAGTTGATGAGTTGCATAACAAGCTCTTTGTTAAAGGAAACAGAACCAGATTACCACGAAGATCCCCACAAATGATAATCTGCAAAAGATTCAGTCATAATGAGCATGACCACATCAAAAGAGATCCAACATCAACATTTAGAACTCAATTAGCTCAAGCAGCAGATGAGATCACAAATGAATTTCATAAGATCCTGCAAATTTTTCATCATCTTCATACATCCACATCCCATCTTGGATTCACAAAGATAACATTCAAGAGAGAGAGAGAGAGAGAGAGAGAGAGACCTCATCACAAGAAGATGCATCTATGCACATTATACGATTTCCAAAACATGAAGTAAATTCCGCTACAAGGGACACATCAAGATTTGAAGTGTGAGAAACAGAGAGCAAAGGATCATGTAACTTCCACATCTTCAAAACTCCTTTAGGATCAGCAGTAAAGATGAACCTACACATTAGACATTGATATTGATAATCTTCAGGATCTTTCTGTTAGATGAATGAATTATATCTCTCTCACAAAATGCCAAGGCATTCTGGTATAACTGTAGAATAGACTGACATAAAGAAAACCTTAATGAAAGCAGTCACTTAACTATTACTGGTGTAACCCTCAGAATACCAATTACAGGATCACACTACCAAGCCTTTAGTGCTTTGGGGCCATAGCTAAAAAAATAAAAAAAATCTATTGTTGATGGTTCAACAACTGTAACAAAGAAATAACCCTCATTCCCCTGGTATATATACACACAAAAATAAGAACAAGAATATCTGAGAGAAACATTAGGCATTGTTATCATAAAATCAGAAGCAATGTGTATTTACCTATATCCTAATGTCTTGCACCAATAGGTCCCCAATAGTTGTCTCTCTTTTTCAGCTGACCAGGCAAAAGTGAAGTTGATGTTGGGAGTACAAACATCACCCACAACTCTAACAATTGTCAAATAGCCTTTACCATCTCCCAAAGCAACCCAGTCATCAACAGCACAAGAATGCCTGGGAAAGATGTTGGACAGTAAATCCATACAAACAATTGGCATCTTTTCAGAAACCTGGACAACTTTAGTCCAGTTCAAATCCTGGTTCTGAAACAATTGAGCATGATAAAGATAACCATGGTTTGTGGCAATGTAGAGCGTATTCTCACATGTGAAATGCATGCAACGCACGTATTCACTTTTACTGCAACAAAACATAGCCAAGATTCCTAGTGAATATTGATGCTTGATAAGCTAATGAATTATGAAAAAACCAAAAGATAAAAAATGGACACCAATGCATGGAGGCACATGAGGCAGAATATAACAGCTTAAGTAGGGTTAGACAATAGAGATGTCCCAACACCTCAACTGGAATTCCATTAGCATTTGAACATTGTAATGATAATTGGACCAACTATTTAAGGCACCTCAAAAGACAAACAACATGAGATGAGAAACTTTAGAGGGCTTCATTGAAGAATCTCCAATTGTTAACTAGAATTACCTGTCCATAAGATCAGTATTCTCATATGAATTTGGAATTCGACTGGTAAATCTCTCTATTCTGCCAATGAACTTTTCACTCTCACTTCGTCCTTCCAAGCTCTGAGGAAAAGAAGCAGGCAGTTGATGCACTTTTATTGCAGAGTCAAAGCCAGCAGTTATAAGAAGTGAAGAATTCGGATCATACAAACATCTCCATACACCTCTTCCTCTGCATATTTAACCCACAATTACCAAATAGAAATTAAAATAGGTTATACTTTGAAATGCTACAACATAGAAAATGATTTCATACTTAATTTTCATCAGTAGCCTTGTAACTATTAATCATAGATGCCTATACAATACAATAGCGACACTAATTTCAAATTATTGGTCACATAGCATGCCTTAATACACTTCAAGGAAAGCAAAACACAAATTTGGAGGGACCATGCTACAAATGACAAAAGAAAGTAATATGGAAGAGTTGTGGAATTCAAACATAAGCTTAAGATTTAACTCCTGTTCTTGAACAGTTTATCATAAGAAGACAATGATAATAATATAAAAGAAAACGCATTAATTCTCACTAATGAGCAACATAGTAAATAGAGACAACAACTTGGGCACCAGCACTCATGTTGTTCAAATGCCCAACAGAAACAGTGAAGTGAAAGGTAAAAACTTTTGACAGAGATAAATATTTGACATATTTTTCTTTGAAGATTCAAATTATGCAACAAACTCAACTTTTAAATAAGAAAGATGCAAAAACCCAATTGTAACTTACATATGCTCCTTGATCATCTTGAGCTGCTCACCATCCAATGCCCATACACGGCATGTACAATCTTCACCCGCAGTGACAACTAACTAAAGAGTAAAAATAGAAAAGAAAGTCATCTCTAAATCCAACATTCATGTTTAGGTGGAGAGGTAGGAAAAGGATGAAATAAAGAAAATGGTTGAAGTAAACGATGCTAAATTGATTAACACTCATGCCCATGAAAAAACTAACAGTGTATTCCTAAATCCTTCATGCAATGCCATGCAATAAAATTAACAAGGCATGAGCCTGTGCAACCATGAGCCTGGACCAAGCATGCACCTACCAAAACCGAAATGCAGGTCCACCACTAATCCTACAAAATGCCACTTGCTGAAAACTGGTGCCCCAACCTCCAACAGAGGCAATTTTTTCACACACTGATAGGAGTATTATCATTTAAATAATAGATGAAAGTGATTTTACCAAACTTACAGAATCAACAATACAGCAGTCCCAAACCCTAGCAGTATGGCCAAATAGCAGAGAGCTAGCATTCTCCACCGCTTCGTTATCAGAATCTTTTTGCTCAGCTTCAACTGCCCAGATACGAGCACTGTGCCAATCAGAAAACTGTATAATTGCGTCCAATCATTCTATAAAAATATACTAAAGATGCTAAGAGTTAGAAAATTTCTTCACCTGCGATCATCAGAGACTGAAACCAGTTTAGATCCATCAGAAGACCATACTATGCGAAATATTGAACCTTCATGTCCAACAAGTCTACTTAGATTGGCTGCTCTATACTGCTGGCAATGCAGCTGGACACAGTTAGAACATGAATAGTTTAAATGCATGCCATATTCCAAGCCACTCCTCAAAGGTAGAGCACCATCATGGGGAACAACTTTCCAAATAATGATCTGTCCTAACACAAGCGAAAACAATCAAGTAACTCAGTGATTCCATAAAAAACAACAATGCAATTCCAAAATTTAGTAACTGCTGTCATAAAATCTTAAACATAGAAATAAAAAAAAAACTGGAAGATCAGAATATGAAAAAAGCTGAGAGCACACAATTTGAAGGAGTTGAGATGAAGCATGTTTTTACTGCAAAGAAAGATTTGTCACCTCATTGAATATGGTACCAGAGGCAATTCGTAGAGCTGCTAGATTATCACCCCACAGCCGCATGGAATACAAAAGGCACTTTTCTACCGTTTTACAAAATAACAAAACATGTATTATAAATATATGACGTGAACAAGGTGCATATACTCATATAAAGCGAAAACTCACCAGGAGATTGGACTTGAAGGATCATACTAGAGCTTGACATGTCCCAAATACAGACCGAGTTATCACTACATCCAATGGCAAGGCAATGGCTCTCCTCTGCATTCTACGGCCAGTAAAAAGGAAACAATTAACAAACAACATATACTTGGAAAAAAAACACACACACACACGGAAAAATGTTACCTTTAAGAAAGAAACATCCAAGACCCAATGACTAAACTTGGGTAACGAATAAACTAAAGCTAAATCCACCCGAATATCCGACTGATTTTGGGACTTGAACTCCAATTCAACATGGAAGCTAAACAATTTCACTCTTTTTTCACCAAAGACAGCTACTTTGTAAGTAAGCCTTGAACAAGATAATTCGCGTGGGTTATCAGCAGAACTACAAGTAATTCCATGCACACGAATCCCTTCAAAAACTTGAAACGACTCGATTATCTGAATTTCTTCTAAATTATAAAGCAGCAGCTGTGAGCCTGTGCCTGTTTCAAACAAAGAAAGCAATTTTTATACACAAAAAAAAAAAAAATCTACACTTTGAAGAATAAATTGAAAGAGCATACCGGCAAGGAGGTGAGGAAGAGAAGAAAAGGCAGAAGGTAAGTGAAGAAAACAAAGAGCCGATATTTCTCCAAGATATTGACCACTGCGCAGCTGCCATTTACTCTTCTGTTGCTGCTCCTGCTCCTGCTCCGCCATGGGTGCTGCTGCTATCCTACAAACAGAACAGCCGCAAAACCGTGCATAAGTCTCGAGGGGTTTGATGGGCTGATAGTCTAGTGTTGAGAAATTTATGGGCTGGCCTGGACGATAAATTCGGGCTAGTTTTGAACCCACAAAAAATTAAAAATGATTTTAACTACTGTTTATAAAAGCTTAGAGGCTTGTGCTTTGACACGCTCCTCGTTGATCATATAAAGTTGCGTGCTTTATCCGTTTAACCTCTTTCGTCTCCGGTTTTTCTTTTTTCTTAACCTGTATCTGTCTATCCACTGCCTGATTGATAATGGGGAAGACCAGCTCATTCAAGGACGAGTTTACTTTTGGTTTGTTTTCTATTTATTGTTAAAATTTTTTTGGCAAATTAATTTGCAGTTATATGTATTAATGAATGTTAATGTAATTGCAGAGCAAAGAATGGAAGAATCGACCGATATCGTCGCCAAATACCCAGACCGAGTCCCTGTAAATTCACAATCTTTTCATTTATTTTTATATTATGATCAAATGTTACCAACTACTAGACTGTGTGTACTAAACAGTTTTTGTTGTTTTTGGCTTGCAATTGGTCACTTAAACCTTTGCAAGTATATTATTGTCTTCATCGGGAAAACTTTTTCCGTCACTAAAATGTGCCAGAACTTTTTTATGGCGTTTTTCTTTTTGGGTCGTCGGAGTTCTAGTAATTTTGCAATTGTTGGTATCTGGCAGGTGATTGCTGAGAGGTATTCCAAAACTGATCTTCCTGAAATGGAAAAAAAAAAGTAAGTTTTGCTATGCTTAAAATGGTCTATTTTGACTTAGTTTATTGTTAAAAATATCAGACCTAGTTACCTGGAATGTGAAGATATAATGCCGTATATTTCTGGTTGAACCAGTGTGAAGTTAATGATATTTTGCTTATAGGATGTCCCTCTTTCTAATGGCATTGGCCATCCAAGTATCCATTGTCAATATGTTTGGGAGCATACCCAGTGCTGCATTATAAAGCACGAGGTTTTTTTTGAAAACAGGATCTTTTAATAATTCTCATGCGCAACCTTGCCATAGGAGATTTGAATCTAGACACACATGTACATGATTATCTTTTTTATGATTCTTGTGTGCAATCTTACCGTAGGAGATTCGAATCTAGATGCTCAAAATGATTAAAGTTTTTGAATGTATTACAAGTTTACAACTAATGGGATATAAAGGAATCCATGCTATGGAGTTTGAGACTATTATGATTAACAAAGCAATCATTTTTACTGAAAAATTACGACAGATTTGAATTGTTCTTATATTGTCTTGCCATTCCCACCATTGCAATAAGTAAAAGTGCCTTATTACTCAAAATTGTCTGCCCTGTTCCAAGGAAATATATCTGACGGTTTTATATTGTGGTAAGAGACTTTGAGGGGATTTAAGGGTCATTGTTTGGGGGAAAAGAAATTCCTTTTTCTTGCTGATTTTTAAGCGTTATTGCAGTGTTTGTAGAGGGAATTTAAGTTCTTATTTAATGGAAGCCACTCAAATCTTTTATATGGAACTGTTTTCTTGAGATAGGTTGAAGTCCACCGTCTCACACAAGTGCAACTATCTCTGCAGTTAATATCGAATATCTTATGATTTTCGTGAGCTGCAGGCTGATAAATTTTCTATAAACCAATAGCTTTTTTTTTTTTTCTCATTAAATTAAAAGTTCTAATAATTCCTCTCTCTTTCCATTCATAGATATCTGGTTCCCCGTGATATGTCTGTTGGGCAATTCATACATGTGCTGAGCAGCAGGCTTCACATGACACCTGGAAAAGCTCTCTTTGTGTTTGTTGAGAATACCTTGCCACAAACTGGTAAATTTGCTTTCAAATATCTGTACATTCTTGTGCATGAACTATGTATAATAATTTTATAATATGTTGTGTTTCTAATTACCTGCAGCTACTCTAATGAACTCTGTTTATGAATCCTTCAAGGACGAGGATGGATTTCTTTACATGTGTTACAGCAGTGAGAAAACCTTTGGTCATGCTAGCAATTTTCACATGTAACCATTTAATTATCAGATATTATGTACAGTCCTGCTATTATCTATTATGGTGTTGTTGCATCCTTCTGGTGTATGCTTTCATGTTGTAAATGCTTTGTGTGCGTCGTCCAATTCTGTATCTTTGGGAAAAAAAAAGAGGGAATTAAACAGTTCTCCAAGTTATACTTCATCACTCAAATCGTAAAATCGTAATGTTCCAGTATCAGATGGCCCCATTCCACATCACTAAACCTAAACCAAATGTGGTTGCTTCCACCAAGGAGCTACACGAAAACAGTTGATCGAAGGATTATGTTTGGGAGGGAAAACATATTTCATTTGTAATTGAAAAAAATGCATGCCATCGCTGTATCCTGTATGTATATATAATTGGATAGATCGATCGCTTTTCACGTTGAAGCCTTTTCGCCACAAAATAAGAGAATAAAAATAGAAACACAAAGATAATATAATATCCATTTCCACTCAACAAAACCCACAGAAAAACCACATAACCTGAAAGGTCAGTTTTGAAACTTTCTTTTTGCTTCACCCGGGTACAGGTCCATATCCATTTATACCATTGCACTTCATAAAAAGACATCAACAGTACAATATTTCTGCAATGTCCTCATAGAGCCATATTCTTGTTTCACGTATAACGTTTATAAACACTTGTGATCAAGAAATTGCGGCTAGCCCGTATTAACAAACTTGTCAAAAAATACTGCAAAAAACAAAACAAAAAACAAAGTTCACCACCTAGGTAAACTGAAAAAGAGTGACGTCGCCATATATTTACCAGCAAGCAACCACTGAAAATCTTCCATCAGTTGAAGGTTAGCATAACACCACATCGTCCTCAATAAAGCATCTGGCAAGAAATCATAGATTATGGAAATAGTTTATGACCTGCCCCTTTCTTCCAAACGCCACGAACAGGTAATCCTCCAGCAAGGTTATTGCTACCATCCGAGCGGTCATTAGCTGAAGTGGGATCGGGATCAGGATCAAGTTCAGAGTTTTTAAGATCCAAAAGGGCTGCCATTGAGCCATCACCCAGTCTCACCCTATGAAATTTTGATGTCTTCTTTTTTTGCTTATTCCCACCACCCCCATCCCTAACATTCTGATTAGATTCATTCCCAGCAAATGTAGAATCATTTTGGCCTCTCAATTCCACTTGTCTCTCATCAACTATTTCATGCACCTCTCCTTTTGTAGCCCGATACCCATCTTTTGACAGCACCTCAATCTCTTCCTCTGGAGGCCTGTAATTTGACTGCAGAGTCCGAACAGTACTTAAAATGCTATCTGCCAATCTATCCTTTGAACTACTGCCTTCATCTATCCTTTTTCCCTTCTTCATGCCGGCACTATCTTTCAAATGGTCACTGCCACAACCCCAACCATTCTCCTGTGGACTACTGTTTCTCAAACTAGCATTATAAGTGTCAATTAGTTCCTTTTGCTTGTTAGAATCAGGACAAAGTCTAGCCAGCTCAAGAACAAGATGGGACAAGCCATATTCCCGTACATAATGCAGGTATTTTTCAGTGTCAATTGAACCCTGACGATACTGTCCAGATATGTCTTTAAAAGAAGCATATTTTTCCTCATCATGCTTGAAAGCAGCACGTATCTTTTCCACCAATGATTTGTTTGCAGTATGAACATTATCCACTTTCAGCAAAACTTGATTACTAGGAGGCATCTTGTGAATTTGTGTTGCAGAAACAGGAGGGAAATCTGAAATAGATGGCTTTGATGATCCACTTTCAGAAAGATTAGGGGCTGAAGCAGAATGGGTGATCCTATTGGTTTTGCTTTTGCCCAAGTTTCCAGGAGAACCAACCGAGGGCTGTCCATGAACTAACGGGAGTCGAATCTGAGCTTGTGCCTGAACAGAACTTGCATAACCGGACAGGATTGGTCCACCAGCAGGACTTTGTGAAGTTGAAGGTGCAGGACTGATGTTAGGTCTATACTGCACTGAGTTACCAGATGCATTCCCGCGTCTTGGTGCTGGCCATGGCTGAGCAGCATTGAGAACAGTAGCATTTCTTGCTTGGCGTCGTAGATGTGCTGCCATTGTGTTAGTAGGCAGCCCTTCTGACTCTTGTTTGGTTTGTTGAATACTACTGGTATTCATGAGGAGAGGAGGAAAAGAAGAATCTTCCAAAGCTGTGCTCCTAGAGCCTTGCCCCAAGGCTTGAAGATATCTTGAAGGCATATCAGAATCTGTTGTAGTTAATGATTCAAAAGGCTGAATTAATGGATCAATATCATTTGCATCTTCATGATTAGATACTATTTGTGTACTAGATGATGAGGAGGGATCATGGGATGAACGTTCTGAGTGAGATGTTTCCAGACTTGCTTGAATAGCTATAGATAACTGATTATCATATTGATCACGTTGAAATGTCCTTCCCCTTCCACGGCGATGATCTTGCTCACTACTTCGCCGATATCGAAAACTAGTTGGTATCTAATATATTAAAATCAACAAGAAACTAATAATCAATAACCAAAGAAATAGATAGAAAAACCCAGTAGAGCACTTTAGTCACAGTGGTAAGCTTATCAGTAAAGTAATGAACCCAAAAACAAAAAGTAAAATGAAATAAAAATATTTTGAAAAAAAAAAAGAAAAATATCCACACAAGGTGCTAGAACTAGAAAAAAGGGGAAAAAAAAACATGCCTGAAGAGCAGCATTGCGTTGAGCACGAGACATACGCCCCCCATGTTCCATAGTATTATGTCGCTGAAAGATAAATACAAGCAAAGGTCAAGGGCATCAACTGCTAAAGTAGGCAGTAGAAGAAAAAAATAAATAAATTAGCAATGCAGATCCAAACACACATGTACAACAAGGTAAGCACAGATACACAAGCACACAATAGAGGTGCTACAATATTCAGAAAATTGAAATTCACAAATAATCACCTTCATTTCTGCTTCAGATTGGAAGACAACAAACTTTTTGGCGAGACAGGCCTCATCCTCACACAGGAAATGCTCCCGGCGGAAGTGAATCTATAACCAACAACTTCTAGTTGGTAAAAAGCATTTTTTTGAATCCCATAACACTTGTAAAAAGCATGAATGTCAATATCAAAATTAAATAAATTAGGGGACAAAAGTAAAGATGAAATTTCCTACCTCAAGGTCATCATAGTTCTTGTAATACTCATATTGTCCGGGATGCTGCCTGCATTTGATATAGTATGGAGTCATTATAATCATCCAGAATCTTAAATATCTTTCAAACATAAAAATTTACAAGCTACAACATGCATCACCTTTGGCATATATGACAAGTATAATGCTCCGTAGACATATGAGAGTATAACTCATTATCTCCGTAGAATGGGGATTTGCAGAATTCACACATTGGATGCCCTGTGAATCCACCTCGCTCACTTTCACTACCATCAACTTCAGAATTACCTGTGCTTATATGCTGATTCAACTGAGATCTAGTGTACAGCTTTTGTTCACAAATGAATACCTGTTAACATTGAAAAGAAGAAAGGATCATTAAACCAAAAAAATAATTAGAATGGAACAATTAAAAGGACAAGGAGACTAAAATTAGGATGGGGTGGAAGGGCCTGTAGGCCTTGGTTATAAATGCACAACTGAAGAAGTGTACACAGACTATCAGGCACAAATTGATTAAATGTAATGCAATGTGACAAATAAACAGTCCAGCTTCATATCACTACCAGTAGTAGCAACATCATGCTCATACCTCAATGTTCTACTCCAATAATCTTAACAAATTACAGAGATAAAAAAAAAATTCCAATAATAATCCACCAGCACATGAGATTTAGAAAACATAGATTTCTTTTACCTTCCGTCCTTCCAAACATAGGCTACACATAAGCAACTTATGTCGATGAAATAAATGACCCTTCAACTGCTCTATGTTCCTAAACCTCGCTCGACGCTTTGGGCCATCATTTGCACCGTGCTCCTCCTCCATCTTGTCGCACACACTACATGAAAGCCTGCACATAGCCTTTATCATTCTGTAATGGTCCACATCATCGAAAAAGGCTAGCGAATCCTCATGATACCAGTACGACCCAACTCTACCTTCCCTTGGTTCAGGTGGCAACACTGCGAAGTCACTGATCATTCTTGTATAATCTCCTAAAGCCTACAACACCATTTACATCGATTTAAACACAAAGAAACGTAATTTAATACGAATAAACATTAGAATTAGGTAAAATGATTGTAAATTGAAAGCAAGTGGAAAAACCCTAACCTTGGTGATAAAAACGACGGAAGATTCAGTTTTGCAAATACAGCATCGTCGATCACCGCAGATGAAACGCAGGCGAACAACGCATGTGGAGCAGACCTCCCGATGGCCACAAGCACCGTAGGCTACCCATTCTAGAGCATCAGCGCAAACGGCACAACTGTCGTCCATTTCTCTCTAGCACACTTGAAATCGATCGAGAAAAATGTATGATCAGATAGAGAAATCGGAGGATGAGAATTAGGCTACAAGAAGACCTAGGGTTTACAGGAAACAAAATAAGTAGGAGGACAAATTGCGGTATTCTAGTCTAATTTTTGGGGCCTGCAGAGTGCGACCATGTGGAGGTCTTCAACTTATGTTGTTTTCTCTTATACTTCAGGTTTTTTTTTTCCAACAAAAAATTGAATCATAATTTAAAAAGGAATATATTACATTAATGTTAAATATAACAAATTATTAACACATACTAATAAAATAGTTTCAACATTAGACATTAGTTACATTTAAAATATCGATTTATTAATATAAGATGTAATACAAAATTTAAAAATAATAAATAAAAATTAACATAATAATAAGATAATATTTAATATTAAACATTGCAAATATTATGATAATAAGTAATGATTTTTGTGATTGAGTATCATTAAATAAAATTAAGAATGAAAAATTAAAATTTTCTAAAATAAGGTTGGATCAATCGGGTCAGCAGCTTATTTTTTCTTTTTACTTTAATAAATTGTTAATGAATTTAGTTTTAATAGATATTATTGCATAACTCTGATAATTTTTGTTAATTTATTCTATTTTTACAATTATGGTGAATTAATATAAAGTTAATATGATATGCATGTATAAAATTATCTACTAATGTAGAAATTAAAATAATAAGTTAATAATTTTTTTATCATCAACTTTTATCTTTTTTTAAATATATGATTAATTTTCATTTTTTTCAAATATATTCTTACTTTCAGCAAGTAGTTTACAATATTAGACACATATTATTTTGAATGTAAATAAATTTGTAATAAATATATGTTATCTATGGTCATATGCACTTTTCGGATGAAAATTTAATTTTGCCCTTTATATAATTAAGCTATTTGTTAATGTGATAATTATTTTATAAAACATTGTATTGCTCAAATTTTAAAAAACAAAGAAGGTATGGTAAAAAATATTGTTCTCAGAAAATGGCAAAGGACGGCGAACCTTTCCTTTGAACAAAGAATGGTGGCCAAACTTGGGGAATAAGAAAGCAGCAAGGAACAATAATTGACCCACCGCGTCACTGCACTAGATATAATATAATGCGGTACGGTACATTCGATTTTATGTACACACTTAAAAAGGTATAAAAAATGACTTGTGTTGTGCTGTGTACTGTTACGCTAGGGCCAACCAACTCATGCATGCATCTCCCAAAAAAATTTTATTCTTATTGCCTATCCAAGTGATCCTATATTCTCCATGGCAACTTCTACTATGAATAAATGTAGTAATTTATTCGCATTAAAATTTTTATCTCCTGATTCTGTAAATATTTTATCAGCCCACTCTTTTTATGAAAATTATGTTGAATTGTACGAATAACTGTTAGATTCATTGTATTGTGATGGTGGTCAGTGGAGTAAAGAGCAGCTTTTGAAAATCTGGTGGGGCTTTTCCTGAGCAGAGATGAAGTAGAGACGGTTGTTCTTGATGACAGGACGGTCATGGAAAAGGCTTACAGGTGCAGATGGCAACTGCTCAGGTTTGGAGAGGTAAATTGAGAGGAAACCGCTTTTTTCTGATGTGTAAACGATAGATGGCGTTCGTCAGAGTAGAAGTTACAGTAGCTAAGAACGGAGGGAAGTTTAAGAGACTCATTATTTAAACGAATCACGTCTTCAGAAGATGAGTCTCTTCTGAGGTAGAATGAGAGAACGGATGGTGGGTTACATATGATTAACAACCATTGTTTGACAAAATGGTATATGTCCTTGTAGACCCCGTTACCTGTTTCAACGTGGCCTTGGCCTTAACATAATGTGCCTGGTCCTCTCCCAAGATCGCCAAGTGTGGATGGAACATGCTCCAATTTCTTGATATTTGACATTTTGAGATTGGCCAAGAAGATTGAACATCTGATTTCTCTGCCTATCCTTGTAAACTAAATTATTAGTAAAAGAAACTATTCTATTCTGCTACTTTGAATAAGTTTTTTATCACTGTAATCACCATTGGCTTAGCATAATTTAAATCCTCCTGTTCTTGTAAATGACATGGAGAAATTGAAGATTGCTAATAAAAACTCCTCAAACTTCCTTAGTTCCCTAGTCTATCAAAATGATAATATCACAACCTATAACAGAAAATACAAACAGGGCATTTCACAAGCATTAGTTGTACTTGGCAATCAATAAATGGTTTTCAGGAGAGATTACTGATGGGACATATTTAACGAGCTGCGCATCCAATCCGCACTCTTTCACCCACATCATCCTACCCACGTCAATGATCTGCTTACAAATGAAGCCCAAGATTGCCCTTTCAACTGCTTTCATGTTTCTCACAACATCTTCAATCCCATTTGCATCCACATTGCATTGTTCCTCCTCCCTGTAAAAACATAAAAAATGCAATTGTGATTACAAACATAACTGTCCTGCTTAAATTTCTTAAGGTAAAAAATCTAGAGATGAATCCATTCCGTTCACATAAACAAAAGATCCAAACATTACATAGATTCTAGATGGAATCCGCCATCAACAGAGAGATCTGATCCATGGTCGGCATCGACTGCCCAGCTGGTGAACCATGTAATTGCATGAAATTCTTCCTTGGTGATCCCTAGCTCAGATATGAAATTTTTATCTGCAAGGTGACCAACGTTTATGTGGTCATCATAATGAAACACAAATTCATAATTATCAATATGTGAATGCATACACAGTCACTTAGTTATATGCAATGAAAAATTAGCAATTACTTATATAATGCTTCCACTGGCAAAGATGATGGCAACATGTTGCTATAGCCAGGCCCTTCAGGGAATCATTGACATGGCATCCTTCCAAACTATGTTCGCTGGGTTTTTTGGACAGACAACACCTCAGTGTCAAGTCTACAGAAAAAAGGAGAAAATCAGTATGACAAATAGCCACTAAAGATCAAAGGTTATTTGAACAAGACTAATCATTTTGAGGAAAGTTCATTTGAAAAAAATAAACTCACCAGTTGCAGGCCCACAGAGATGTTTTCCAATAGCTAGATAAGGAACTTCTCTTAAAGACTCAACAGCATTCAAGTTCAAATCCTCAACTGCAAGTGCAGAAGCAGGAATATAGGATCTTACTATGTAACAAGGTGGTTAAAAAATACATATTTCATATGCGCTTCTTCAAAACAGACTCTCTAAATGTATTGAAATTTTCCAAGAAGTAAAAGTAAAATGAAAAAAAATGTCAATAATTGATCCAGATTTAAACTAAAAGAAAGAAGTGGAAGATGATAAAAGAAAAAACAGAAAAAAATGAAAGTGACAGAGCAAAGATCACATGATGCAATCACAAAGTCGATTTTCAACAACAGGATTTTGAGAAACCTTACTATCAATTCTCAAACGCTCTAATATCAAGCTCTCTTTTTGTCGCAAGGATCGATCAGCCTAGAAGTAACAGTGGCATGAAATGAATGGTGCATGAAATGAACATCAAGCAAGGTTAAACAAGCTCAACAGAATCTTCAATTTTGATTCAATCAGACTACAAGCAACATGACACTTACATAAAAACTGCAGCTTAGAATTAAACCAAACCAACCTTAAGCTTGTATGATTTCCTCTCAACCAGAAAAACCCTTTTAATCCCATAACAATCTGCCAGCATCTGTGTCAAGTACCCTCTCCCTGCTCCAAATTCAACAACTGCAGGTACGCAATTGATATTGTCACCACAGACATCACAAAATTCTTTTCCAAGAGAACTCTTTAACACCCCAAGATCTTCCAAGTTCCCAAGAATTGAAGCTTGTTGCTTTACATGCTTTTCCTGAAATGGTAATTTACTGCCCCAGAAAAAAAAAATTCCCATCTTACAGGCCATTCCAATAACACATATTAAAAGCAAAAATTTCATTGATATCTTTACATACCTGTCTATTTCTCTCTTAATCCACACATTACAAGCTTCAGGCAACTTAAAAGAATCCAAAATATCATTACATAATGAAGCATGAACTGACTCAATCTTCTTTATTAGACTATAAAATTGAGAAACACTCATGTTATAAACAGCAGTCCTCTTCATTTCAGATGTGATGTCATCGTCCTCGCCTTTGCCAGCATTAATCCCTTTCTGATAAAAAGGTTGAAGAGACAGAGATTGCGTTTGTTTCAATAATGGACATCTCTTAACATGTCCTTCAAGATTTTCTTCAAGAACAGAACTATTTCAAAAAATAATAAAAAAAAGAAAAAGTAAATTACAAGATTTCTTAAAGAGTGATAATATTATCAGTGCACAGTTGAATCGAGAGATTACTGTGAAGGATCGATAGGGCAAGGGATCCACTGGCCATTGCACCTTTGAGAGTGGTTGCCGCAGAAGCTTAAACAAATGATTAAAAATGCAAGGGAGATTAGGGATTGAAAAAAATGAGAGAAGGAGAGGAGAAATAGCAGGAAAAGAGCTTACGATGAATCGCTGAGTGGCGCATTAGCACAGAATCGGTTCTTTTTAGGGAGCCAGAATTTGCAGCGTCTCTCCTCCATTCCTAAATTGATCGGTGGTGTCTTCCAAATTAACAAGGCCAAGAGTTTGTACAGCTCGTTCTGTTTGGATACTGGGCGTTTCGTATTCATGACAGGGATAATAGTTCGCCCATCCCACATGGAGGTTAGTCGCCCAGATGGTTCGCAGTCATACTATGACCATCACTGTAATTATCACAGTATAATCTACGGAAAATGATGAAATTTATCCTAAATTTTAGTTCGATTTTTAATTATATCATATTTTTAAAGTTATATCAATTTAATTATTTAATTTTATAAATTATATTTATTTTATTTTATTTTAATTTTAAAATTTAAATATATTTTTAAAAATTATTTTTAGATTCTTATAAATTAAATTTATTTCCTTTATTTTTTTAAAATATAGAAAGTATTTTCTAAATTAATCTTACTACCTTTAAAATAATTTTGAAATATTTTCATAAAATTAAAGTTTTACATTATTTTATTTTTAAAATTTTTCATATTTTAATTTTTTTATAACTCATTTCTCAAATTTCAATTATATTACTTAGAAAATTTTTAATAGAGGTTGAACACAAAATATAACGTGTGAAATAAATTATAAAAAAGAAAAAATTAGAGTTGTTAAGAATATTAATCAATAATAAAAAATAATTTTTTTAAAAAAGTAAATTTTTTAAAATCTTGCAATACAAAAAACACAACTTAAAAATTGATTATTACATGCTATAATATTAATAAGAATAAAAATATAAAGGAAGTTTTCATCTCTATTAGAAAAATTTTAAATAATATGATTAAAAGTTAAAAAATAAATATAAAAAATAAAATATGAGGGCTTTATATAAAATAATATAAAAAATTTAAATTTTTTTCAAAATATTTTAAACTAATTTTCTGAAATTATTTTGAAATTGGTAAGATTAACATTAGAAAATATTTATTACATTTTTTGGTTAAAAAAAAAAAGTTGAGAAATAAGTTTTAGAAAAATAATATAGAAAAGTTAAAATTTCATTAAAATATTTCAAAACTAATTTTCTGAAATTCTGGTAAGATTAACATTGGAAAATATTTTTTATTTTTTCAAAAAATATTTTTTTATTATTGATTAATATTCTAAACATCTCTAACTCTATCTTTTTTATTCATTACACACATTATATATTGAGTTAAATTTTTATTAAAAAAATCTTTAATAATATAATTGAAAGTTAAGAAATGAGTTTTAGAAAAATTAAAATATAAAGAATTTCAAATATAAAATAATAGAAAAAATTTAATTTTAGGAAAATATTTCAAAATGAATTTTTTAAATTATTTTGAAAGTAGTAAGTTTAATATTTAAAAATATTCTTTTAAGCTTAACATTTTAAAATATTCTTTTATATTTTATTTTTTTGTTAAAAAATAAGAGAAAAGAATTTTAATAAAAATTTATTTTATAAAGATAAAAAAAATTTTAAAATTAAAAAATAATAAAATTTATATAATTTATAAAGTTAAATAGTTAAATTAATATAACTTTAATCATTTTTCCTATAATCTATTTATCTATCTATTTGAGTTCTTAAATTTTGCGATGTGTGATTGTGCCATGTGGCACTTTGAAGCTGTAGAGGAGCCCTGTATTTTTGGCCCTTCTGCCCTCTCGCGCTTCGTTTTTTTCTTCTTCTTTTTATTTGTTTTGTCTTCTCTTCGGTTACCAGAACTTAAATTCAGGAAGATGGCAAACAAAGGGGCGAAACCATCCTCGCTCTGATATGCACCATGGCTTCTCTCTCTGATAACCTAAATTCTTTTGCTCCTGGCCAAATCCAGTTCTTTTTATCAGCATCACTAAGAAACAAGAAAATTAGTCAACCTAAAAACAAAAACAACACACACAAGAGAGAGGAGGAGCCTTAAACGACACCAGCAGAGGTAGAGCCAGATCGAGGGAGGTCTCTTTTAAAAGCCCTTTTTTAAAAATGCAGAGCACAAATAGCAGAAAAAGCGAAGCGCACCTACGGGAAGAAATATCAAAGAAGAAGAGAAAAGGAGAAGGAAATAAAAATGGGGTGGATTGGAGAAACAATGGATTATATCAAATCGATTGAGATCCGTCAGCTGCTTACTCAGGCTGAATGATTGTCGCATCTGCGCTGATTATATGGAAGACATTGATGTGCATCACTGGTAGTGAGTCTTCTGTTGTGGTTGTCCTATCCGGAAGTATGGAACCTGGCTTCAAGAGGGCGAGCAACTTACATGATATAATTATGTGGATCAGATTAGTTTCACTCAATTTTATTCAGTTGTTTTGTTTACAACCTTTCAGTTTCCACTCATTTCAATTTCAACTTCATTCAAGTTCATTTAATTGTTTTTACCGCTAGGAAGGTGAAGCTCTAAGCTTTCGAGTTTCTTGAACTGCATGCCTCTTGAAGCTGTTGATGAGGTGTAGTTTGCACTGCCGTTTGATATCCCTGAACCTGCCAATGACCGAGTAGATGAGCCGTTGCTAATAGCTTTGGGACTTAGCAGTCCCATTTTCGATCATTCAGAGGAGTAAAATTTACCAGCATAGCAAGCTTTTTGGTTAAGCTTTAAGCTTTCAGTCTTTAGGAATGCTTCTCCACAGTGAGGGCAAGAGCATATTGTAGTTCTTGGTGCTGGGTACCTGAATCAAGTTTTCGTTTAAATAAACTTAGCATATATGATCTCTTTTTCTTTTAAATTATTGAACTAAAAATTTGTGAGAAAAATTCGGGGCTTCATCCTGATGCCAATCTTGAGGCTGTGGAGGATGTATTTGCAAGAAGGAAGAAACAACAGTTCGAGGCAGCAAAATTTGATATAATAGCATTTTCCACTCTGCAAAGTCAGGGGTCTGCATTTCCTTCAATGGAACCACAGGTGATGACCAGTTCAATAAGCTCTCTTATTATTGACAACTATATAACATGATAATTCAATTTTGCTTCAATTTCTGCTTAGGCTTGCAAATCGTACCAGTAACTTCTCTTTATTATCTTTTGGAGATTTTTACAATTTAATCCAATTTTAAAGTGATATTTTTTCCTTTTTTTATTTTTTTTTCTCTTTTTACACAGGTTCATGGTAATGTTTTCTTGGCTAATGTCTTTTCCAACATAAATCTGGTGTTGTAGCTACTTGCCTTTATCTTAGAAAAGCATTCTTCAATTGTACTTCTTTGCTCCTCCTCCTCGTCAAGAATCTTTTACAAGGCGATGAAAAATTCTATTTCTCTTATAAATTTCTACCTATTTCATATGCAATCCCTTTACAACTTCATGTTTTCTATTGTCAGTTACACTAAAGGTCGAATAAGTTATTACGTGACTAGCAAGGAGGAAGAGGATCCTGCAATTTTCACTGGTGATACGCTGGTAAGTTCAAATAAACATCTTTTTCTTTTCACATGTAAACTAGATTTTATCACTTCCATTCAACTTTTCCTTTGCCCTTATATTTCAATTGTGGCTCACCGATACTTCATGCAAATGTATGTGGGACATTTTAGTTTTTCATAATTTTTGTCATCGGTAATAGGGGTGTAACCGAACCCAACTTAGCTGAGTATTGGTCAGGCTTCAACTCGGCTGAGGTTAGAAAGATTGAGCTTGAGCTCAAGCTCGGTTAGATTTTTCAAATCTGAACTCAAGCTCATTCATTTATTAATTAAGTTTGGCCCAAGCTTACTCGGAATGGGCTCGTTTGTACCGAGCTCGAGCTTGCTCATGAGAGAGCTTGGGAAGAGCTTGTGAGAGAGCTTGTTTAAAGAGTTAGGATAGTGCTCGTTTATGAGCATGTTAACAAATAACAAATCAAATTAAAAAAAATTTGCAAAATAATTAAAATTCTACAAATCCAATAAACAACTAGACACATTTAAAGAAAATGTTTATCTAATCACACAATTTTCTCTTAAGCACACCTTTTCTGCACCAGTAGCATCATCAATTATACAATTTTCTCTCAAGCAAACCCACAATGCATCCAGGTCATCAGCATTAAGCAAAAGATCCTATTACTTCTACAAAAATAACTGAAAATGTCAATAAGAAGAAAACTATAGAACAAAGATAATAAAAATGAGCAGCTTAGAAAAAAACCAGATGGCAGTACCTTTAAAAATTGATATTTTGCCAATCTTTGAACCCTGTGACTCATTGATCCTTCTTCAGGTTTCTAAATAAAGAAAACACAATAATACAATAAGAAAGGACCACATATCATAAGCTTGTGAAAAAAAAAAACCATTAATGGTTGCATCATTATCTCAGGAATCAAAAGCCTAAAATACAAACCCAAGATAATTCTAATTTTTTTTTTTAGAATTCAACTGATTTTCATGATCAATTTTGGAGAGTAAATGTTGAACAAAATGAGGTGAATTCTTGCTGATATGTTTAACATCTGTGAAGCTTATGCTCCTAGTAGAATGCAAGTACTCAAAGAGCACTTTTTGAGCCTGGATTCTAATAACACGGGAAACACGATTAGCAAAGACATTAGGACTGTGGGTTAAACTTCGATTAAGTGAAAGGAAATATGGGTTTTATGAATGATTCAGTTTTTTAAAGCACAAAAGGATGAGAGAAAACAAGCAAGTGGTTGAATTGAGTTATCATTTGAGATAATTTAGACACCTTTGTATAGATTTATAGGAAAAAAAAAAAGAACAACACTTTACAACATCAAAGAATTAACTTATTAAAAGCCAAATTAACCACGAGATCAACAAGCTAAATTAACCACTAATATATGGGAACACAGTGTCACCATAATGAGAAGGACGAGCTCCTTCGAACTAGCTTCAACTTAGTGCATGTTGACAGAAGAAAGTGAACGGTGATGATGCTGATGGTGACGATAGATAACAGTGGACGATGATGATTTTGACGGCGATGGCAATAAACAGAGGCCAGCTGGTAAAGGGAGAGGAATAATGGCAGGGTGAGGGTAAGGAAAGATGGCAAGGTGGAGGAAGGACGGGTGGCTAGCTGGACGATAGTGAGGTGAGGGTGAAGGTGGAGAGTGAGGGCGGCGACAGCTACTGAAATTGTTTCAAAAGAAAGGAATTAGGTTTAATTCAATAGTTGATAATGAAGAGATAGGTTAAGTGAGATAAAGGTTTTAGTGAATTAGCTTAAGCCAAAACTACGTAGTTTTGTATAGTAGTTCTATAGTTATATTTATTTATAATATTAAATTTATATGTTTTTATGATAAAATAATTTAAATTAAATTAGATGCTAATAATTTATTTTTTGTTAAATTAATACTATATAATAATATTAAATTATTTTATTATATTAAGATTTCATAACTTTAACTTAAGATTAATAATGTCATTGAATAAGTGTATAATCAAAATAAATTTTAATTTAGATTTTAAGATTTAATAATAATATTAATTGGTGTTATATTTATCTCATATTAAATTAGTATTATTTAATAATAAATTTCTTTATAATATTGAAATCATTTTATAAGATTAGGTTAAGTGAATAAGAATGAAAGAGATAGATTAAAGTGAATAGTGATGTCTACAAGCAATTAAATTAAACCAAAATTATGTAGTTTTGAGAAAATTATATAATTTTATGGTTATGAGATATGTTAAGAGGGATTTTTATTGAATTAGGATAAATCAAAACTAGATAGTTTTGAGTGAAACTACGTAGTTTTGAGAAAATTATATAATTTTACAGTTATAGACAATTTATTTATTTATGAGAAATGTTAAGAGGGATTTTTATTGAATTAGGCTAAATCAGAACTACATAGTTTTAAGTAAAACAATATAGTTTTGAGAAACCTACACAATTTTATAGTTATGGACAAATTATTTATTTATGATGATAACCCCATATACATATTTCTATTTTACTAAGGGTTTATTTTTTTGTGCAGGAGTTACTTGCAGATGAAGAATGTCCAAATCAGATAGGAGAAGAATTCCTAATTAAGGAGACTCTTGGACATGAAGAAATACTCCTCAAATAGGCATAAGACCTACATCAAAGAGGAATCCTATTACTCTCAGGTTTGAAAATCATTATCCCTATAAATAGGATCCTATGTCCATCATTCTCATTCATTTTATTCTCTAATACTGCTTGCTCTCTTTATCTCTCTAAACTTTTTCTCTCTTTACATTATTTGACTTAAGCATAAGAGGGTTTATGGGGATCCTTCCCACCTCTCAGTTTACCCTTCGTTGATTCCTTGCAGGGCTTAAACTTGGAAGTTTTGGAAGCAAGTTATCAAGTGGCATCATCTGTGGGAAACCTCTTAAGTTAAAAGCCATTAAGCATTTACCAAATACGACATTAGCATAATGACTTCCAGTCCATTACCAACCTCAACCCCACATACGCAAATTAATCCATTAGTCCCTATTCCTTTAATTAATCTGTCAGCACCCATTCAGCCAATAATTCTGTCAGCACCTTTTCAGCATATTGGACCCTCATCACAGGCTCCACTCAGAGCATGTACTTCTTCTAGTAATACTCAAGGATGGCCGACACCAGGCAATGGCTTCCCTTATTACGCTCATTTACAGCATAACAATCGACTTATACCTTTCATACTTTTCCAAGTTTGCCAGAAAGCCCCGCCATAAACACACCAAACCTACACACAGTAATCTAGACACTCAACCTACTTCCATTAAGCAAAGAAGTAATGATTCAAAATATCCAAACCTAGATGCTTCTGATGCAACAAAGTTGAATGCCTTGATCTAAGGTAGTAATCCCGGAATATCTCATCTAGAAAATAATGTAGCAATACCAACAGCAGCTCCGAATGTGTCTGGTGGAAGTAGAGAAGGTCATAAAGCTTTGGAAGGGGAATCTAGCACAATAATCTTGACCCTAGATAACTTAAAGATAGCTTAGAAAGTTGAAAAAGTTATGCAAAAAGCTAGTACTGCACCTAGGAAAGAAGATGAGTGCGTTCTAGAAGGAAAGACACCCTTTGTAAGCAGAATAATCAGGACGAATATCTCAACTAAGTTCAGAATGCCTCAGTTAGACCAGTTTGATAGAGCCGGGGATTCCATCAACCATATATCCTCATTTAGGACCAGGATGTTGCTTCAGAATGTAAATGACAAAATCTTGTACAGAGTCTTTCTTGGTACACTCACTAAGAATGCTCAGAAGTGGTTCCATCAACTTCTTGAGAATTCTATTTCATCCTTTGAGGAATTAGTTGAGAAATTCTAGACTCAGTTTATTACCAATGTTTCTCTTACCAAAAACATTAATGATCTTCGGATGTGCAAACAAGAGGTTATAAAGTCAATGAGAAGTTACTTAGATTTAACAAAGTAACTATACAAATTGAGAATTTAATTGATGAAGTAACCATAGAAGCCTTGAAGAATGGGACTCAGCTAGAAAAACTCAAAGACAAGATTATAACTAAAGAATGTAGCACTTTTATTGAGGTAAAGTGTCACGACCCGAACCTAAAAGAGCATGTGACCAGCATTAAGGAATGAGAATACATAAAGTAATCGAAACCCAAAGTAAGCCTTAAGGAAGATTATAATAAAATAAGATATAGGCTGTAGATGGCAGGCTTTAGCGTGCGTCCAAGATTTTAGCAACCGCGACATTGTTTAGGGTCAAGGCCTTAGGGAACATACTACTATGCCACATAGTTATAGCATGGAGAACAGGAGTCGCCACCCAGGGTAATAACTGAGATAATTCGATTGGTGGTACTCCATTCTCTAAAAGAAAGTTAGCACCACAACTAGGAGATTCTAGGAACGAAATACTAACATCTCTTAGTCTTGTTTTCATTTAGAATTACTTTATAAATTATTACTTCATTCTCTAATTACATGCAATTTTATTAAAACTTATTTGAACATCCATCTAACCATAAGGCATCTAGTCAATAAAATCACATATAAAAATGCATTCAGGCACATCATCCCTAAGTCTAAACTAGGTTAATTTTATTAAAAGTTAGCTAGGTTTACAATTTTTATTTACAAATGAAAATGGACTAAAGGTGGGCTTACATTGTTATTAGTTAGTGAGTTTAAATCTATTGATTTCAATTATCTACAAATAGGCCTAAATTTATAAATTTTTAAAGAAATTGAATTTTATAAGTGGACCTAAGTTTAACTTGATTTTATTTTAGGTGAAATGTGGGCCTAAGTGTATTTATTTTAAAAGTAATGAAATTAAATGGGCTAAGCTAGATCTAAATTGATTTTATTAATTAAAATGGGCCTAAATCTAATTAACCTAAAATGGGCCTACATTGATTTTAATTAATTAATTAACCTAAATCATTTATAAACCTATTTTAAGTGAATTGGACCTAATCGTGGGCTTAGGGCCCAAAAAAATAGAAACATAAAAAAACTAGCCCAAAAGAAATAAAACACAAAATAAATCAAACATACATTTTAATGATTTTCTAAAAAAATCCTAAATCAATTTCATGAAACCTAATTAACTGTTGTCATCATTGATTTTATGAGGTTTTACCAAGTGAAGCCCTAATTACTAATCAAATTTAGTGCAGAGAATTAAAATTCCACTAATTTTCCACTATTGGGGTTATTACAACCTACGGTGCAAAGAATTAAAAGAAAATCAATTACAACCCATAAATAATAGATGAACAAATAACACAGAGAAATAGAAAAATCCTAAATCCTATAGGATTTTTACAAACTTTAGTCATTGACATTCCATGGATTCTTCAATAGTTATTGCCAAAAAATCACATATCTCCAACCTCCCCTCCAAAGCATCATAGAACATCAATTAAAAAAAAATAAAAACTTAATCCGTAATGAATTATTAAAAATAAAATAAAGAAATCAAATTAAAATAAAGGAAAACAAAAGAGTAGAAGAAGCTATGCAGATGTAGTTAGATGGCCCTTCAGACTATGATTTTCACCGTTTGGAATTAGCTCTGAATGACTCTTTCACAATCTTTGGATTAAAATAGAATGCAATTTTATTTGGTCTTTTGGGGTTAAAAATCAAAAGTGAGCAACTGAGATTTTTGGTCTCCTTTAAATAACTAGGTTTTACAGGCTCCACAAATAAAGAAAAAAAAATCTTCGTTGCTTTTAATAAAAATCAATCTCAAACCTTTTTTAATAATTTTTCTCCAAAAAAGAAAAAGAATAAGAAGAAGAAGAAGAAGATCGCTCAAAAACTTCCTCTCCTATAGACTTTTCCCTCAACTTTTAAAGTCAAGGAGCCAACCTCTTTTACGTGAACGCATGATTTAGTTGCGTAGCACGCATTTAGGATTTTAATTTTTGAAAACACAAATGGGATAAGATTTATTTTGAACTAAGTCTAAAGACTTCTTTAAACACACAGAGCGGAGCACGTGTATTAATTAGGTCTAATTAATCAATAGACGTGAGAAAAAGACTGAATTTGCAAAAAAAAAGGAAAAAATCAGCGTAATACAGATCGGTATTAGGGGCATTTGGTTGAATGCCGAATGGCATTTGACGTGCCAACTTAAATTTCCAAAAAAACCTTAAAACTTGATTTTTTTTCCAATTTAAACCCTAAAACTTATAATTCTTGCATTTAAGCTTTAAAACGTTACAATCTAATCCTTTAAATCGTGAAATATCAACACTAGAGATTAATTTCTCGATTAATTTCATCATAGGTGCTTTTGTTGCATTATGCACAATTGTATCATGAAATTAGGTGCTTACAGTTACCCCACTTTGTCGCTGTTTGTTTGACAAATTGCGGCAAAGTAGTAGAAGCACATAATTTTAAAGGAAAGAACTAGGATACCTAGTTGTATCCTAATTGACAGATTGATGCTTAAAATTGTTATGCAATTTTAATGCAATTTTAAGTGAATGTAATATTTATCAAGTCTCACTATATTTCCTGTGGAATGTCTAGTGAACTTTATGCAAATGAGTTTCGCTATATTCCTTATGGGACGTTTAGCGATAACGAATTAAAAGTCTGCTATAGTTCCTATGGAACATCTAGTAATGATGAATTAAAAATCTGCTATAGTTCTTGTGGAATGTCTAACAATAATGATTTTCATTATATTCCCTATGAGACGTTTAGCAATAATGAATTGAAGGTCTGCTATAGTTCCTATGGAACGTCTAGTAATGATGAATTTCGTTATATCTTGTGGGATGTTTAATGATGCACACTATATTCCTTGTAGGACGTCTAGTGATAATGAGTTTCATTATATTCCCTATGGGACATCTAACAATGTATACTATATTCCTTATAGGACGTCTAGTGATAATGAGTTTCATTATATTCCTTGTGGGACATCTAACGATGTACATTATATTCCCAGTAGGATGTTTAGTGATAATAAATTTCATTATATTCCTTGTGGGACATCTAACGAAATGTATGCAATGAAGCTTGTTATATTCCCTGTGGGATGTCTAACAAGAATGAAATTTGTTATATTCCCTGTGGGACATCAAACGATGATTTTTTTTAAAAAATGCTGTAACTACAATATAGCTACTAACAAAAGTGCAACTTTCAAATTTGCTATAGATCTCACAGAACGTCTAGCAAATTATAAATTTAGTAACTTATGTCATAATTGTTATGCAGCATATAACATATTAAAGGTTATGACTACTGTGCAGTACATCTTGAGTCTATAAGGGTTCTACTCCTTGGATATGGTTGTTGATGTGGTATTTAGGAGAGTGAGTGCATCACTGGTCTTTTGGACCTTTCTGACATTGTATTCCATTCGATGTCCCTTCTTATATGTTATGTAATTCTCATATGATAGGTTCATAGCTAACAGAGGCACTTCAGGGATATGATGCTTCGACCTTCCTTGAGTGATCATGAGATTAGCAACAGTTCATTCATGAGATCTCTTAGAGCAGATTCCTATTAACCGGGCTGGGGTAATCTCTGATCGTTTCTTATGTTCTTTTTTGGAATTCATGCTTCATTCATTCTTTATTCTTAGCTCGAGGAGATTGGCTCTCCAATTGATGAGGTAATGGAGGAGGAGATTGAGACTGCTCTGGGGACTGAGACCATTCTTGAGTCTGAAACTGTTCTTGTTGTTGATATTGCTCCTAATTCTGAAGGTCCTAGGTCTAGACCTAGCCATGCACATTCTATTTAGCATATTGGAACTAGTCGTGATGGGGCCTTTGCTGGTGTTATCCTTAATGATGTTTCTCTCCTAAATAGGTTCATGTTCTACTGGGCTCCTACTATTCAAACTCTAGTTGAGCAACAAATGTATTTTGGCAAGGCTTAGCTTCCTAGTTTTTCCCCTACGGATACTTCTCATGTGAGTCCATTTGATTTATTTCCTACATCAATCTATATACTTGATACTGACATTAGTAAACTTTTACAAAATAGATTCCCCGGACATAGGTAGAGTACCTGTATGGACTTGCCTCGTCTCAGAGATTATTCACTATGCAGGTTACAGATAGTTAGAGGGTAAGTATATACATTAGGAGTGCAAATGTATGCAAGTTATGTATGAAATGCATATGACCTGTTATTTCCTATATGTACAAAGCTACTTTAGTGATATGGAGCGTGAGATTGAGAGCTTCACCGATAGCTTATAGGTTCAGGCATTGACCCTCATAGTGCTGGGACTTCATTTGTCAGACCTCCGGACTCCTTTCATCAAGATGATCCTACCAGAGGGTGGAGCCCATGGTCGAATTCTAGAGCTCAGGATGACTGATATAGGCTATTAGACTTTTTTATCATATTACTGTGTTCTAAATTCTGTACTGTTTGTATGCATTGTGTTAAACTGGTCTATATCTTGATATGAATTCAAATTCCTTAAATTAGACTTAAGTAAATGGATAAATATTTTAGATAATTAGAATAATTAAATAATTAAACTATTTATCCTTTATTAATCATCTATCCTATCCTTATCATTTATCAATCATCCATTATCTCTATCGATTAGAAGAATCCCAATTCCATCCAAATTCAGTTTCTCCCCTTATAAAGAGCTCAAAAGGGAACTAGTTTCACTATTCCTTTTTCTTCATTCTCATCATGACTTAAGCTTCTCTCCAACTGATAAAGAAGTTTCTCAAGAGCCTTAATGGCGATGACTAGAATAAACTTCAACCCTTTCATATTAAACCCTTAAAATCTTTTCAAAATTTGAAGATAAATGACAATTTCTTAGATGTTGTTGCAACATTCTGGAGCTCAAAGGATCATGTCTTTAAGTTCAATGGTTAAGGGCTGTGTCCTGTGATTGAAGAATTTGTTGCCATCCTAGGGTGCTCGTTTGACTCTACTGCTACTATTGCCCTGCTTGATTTAGTTATGCAATTCCCAGATAGTCTTGTTGCTTTTTTTGATATACCCCCTAATGATATTTATCTTTTTACTCAAAACTCTAGGACTATCAATCTGTCTTCCTGAATTACTACGTGTGAGACCAAGGATAAGCATAGTGTTGCTTGGACTAGATTTGTTGCTTTCTACCTTTACACTTAATTTCTCTCAGTTTCCTCCCATGGGGATGCTGATATTAGAATCGGGGATATCTTAGAACAAGTAGAGAATAGAGCTGGTCCTATACCTATTATTCTTGCTGGGACCATTATTGGGCTAGATAACTTTAAGGTCCCACAAAAAATCTTTTAAGCAATTCACTTCTCCTCCAGGTATGTAACCAAACCCCTTTTTTTTTACCTTAACTTTTGCCTAAGCCGCCCTCTCAGGTTTTTAACTTAGCAGGCTTGCCCTAATTTTTGCCTAAGCTACCCTTTTGGGTTTTTAACTTAGCGAGCTTTCATTTTATTTTATTTATTTATGTATTTTCCATATCTGGTTACAAAAGAAGCTGAGCTTGCGTATTGTTCCTACTAACTCTTTTTCTTATCAGCTTTATCAACTGCAATCTCGCCCTTTAAAGGTAAAGGACATACATACTATAGACTAGTGGGTGAATTGGTTACAGGGCATTACAGACACTGAGATTACATGGATTTGCCCCTACTGGAAGCTGAAGTTTATGACTCTTGACCTATATGATCACTGTGTTCCCATGCCAGGGTTGCATTTCTCGATTTTCTTTTCTCCTTCTTGCCTTTGTCATTAGTATAGCCACCCATAATTCATAGTTACTGTTCTAACTGACTTTGAAGGCTTCCCCCTCAGACAAGATTTTTTGGACAAGGTTAAGAATTTATGGCCTCATAGGATTCTTGAGCGGAACATACACTTGGATATTGATAAAGCTACTGATGATAATTACAAGACCTAGGTTACGGTACAAGCTACAGACCCACCAAGATTCTCTAGATACAAGAGGACTCAAACTTTGCATGATGAGTCATAAAAGAAAAAACATAGACATCAATAGGAATTAGTCTCATAGAGCTAATTTTAAGCTTTTATGTTTTGTTTTCCTTCCTAGTAATTATGCATTTTAAATAAGATAGAACATGTAATGTTAAAACAAAATTCAATTTTAAGAGGATTCATTAATTAAGGCCAAAATGAGTACATTTATTACATCACCTGATATAACTCTTGTTATCAACTAGTCTTTTTAGATTTTCTAGCTGAATATTTTTCTCTCTCATTTATTTACCCTAATTTTTGCCTAACTAGCCCTTTACGGGTTTTCTAGCCAATGGGATCATCTCTTTTATTTTTACTCCCTAATTTTTGCTTGCTAGCGCTTTATGGGTTTTTTGAACAATGGGAATATCCTAACTTTTGCCTGACTAGCCTTTTCAGGTTTTCTAATCAATAGACTTTATTTTCTTTATACTACTTTTATTTTATTTTTTATAGGTAGTATTTCTTAAGGTGATCCAGGTTAACAAGCTCCATGAATTCATTCCCTTCTAGATTTGATATCTTTGCAGCTCCCTTCGGCAAAAACCAATTTGACTAAATATGGCCCTTCCCAGTTTGGTCTGAACTTTCCTCTTGGATCAAATACTACTGCTCTAGACTATTTTAACACTATGTTCCCAACTTTTATCTTTCCAAGCTTAACCTTCTTGTTGAATGATCTCGCTATCCTCTTCTGATATATCTGAGTATAAAACAAAACATCCATCCTTTTCTCATCTAAAGATATAAGGTGATCATATCTCTTTTGTACCCATTCACTCTCAGGAGTTTTAGCTTCCATGACAACTCTCAAGGATTTGATATCTATTACTATAGGCAAAACTGCTTCACAACCATACATTAAGGAGAACAATTTTGGCTCGTGGCAGTTCTAGCTGTAGTCCTATATCCCCATAAAGCGAAAGGAAGAAACTCAGAACAATCTTTGTAAGTCTTGACCATTTTAGACAGGATTTTCTTGACATTTTTGTTAGCTACTTCTACCGCTCCATTTTCTTAAGGATGATATGATGAAGACTTATGATGTTCGATCCCGTACATCTGCAATAATTTTGTTGTTTCTGCCTGAAATTGGATACCATTATCTGTCATAATATGATATGGAACCCCATACCTATAGATAAGGCTTTTCTCAATAAATCGCGCCATCTATTTTGCTTTCATGGCATTGAAGGATTCGGCCTCTACCCATCTAGAGAAGTAATCTATTGCCATAACTATTTACTTGTGCCCATTTGATGCTTTCGACCTTATTTCTCATATAATATCAATCCCCCAGGCTACAATAAGCCAAGGTGATGATAAACTATTTAGCACTGTAGGATGTAAATGGTTAAAATTCCCATAAATCTGACACTGATGACATTGCCTCACTATTCTGATACAATCCTTTTCTATACTCATCCAATAATACCCTTGCTTGAGTATCTTTTTAGCTAGGATCATCCTATTCATGTGAGAACCACAAACTCCTGCATGAATCTCTTTCATCACCTCTTTAATTTCATCTTTCTTGAGACATCTAAGCTGCATACCACTCAACATTCTCTTGTTAAACTCCATCATGACTTGCATAGTTACATGCAAGAACACGAAGAGCATATCTCTCTTTTGAGATTACTTCATCAGGATACTTCCTTTCTTTGATAAACCTCTGAATATCATAAAACCACAGTTTCTCTTCAGGCCCTATTTGAACACTCATAATCTGCTCTCCCTCATAATATGGAGCTCTTAATTTCATGATTACCAAAGGCTTCATAGTTAATCCCATCGCACTATCCCACATTAAAGAGAGTGTTGCCAATGCATCTACCATTTGATTGTCATTTCTTGATAAATGGATAAAGAGACATTTATTGAAGTTCATTGCTCAAGCTTTCAAATAGTAGATGTAGGGTTTTAGCTTTTCTTCTTTCACTTCCCATTCTTCATTAGCCTGACTAATAACCAATATTGAATCCCCATAAACCAGTAATTCCTTTATCGCAACTACTAGAGTTGCTTTAATTTTTTAGATGCATGCTTCATACTCGGCCATATTTTTTTTATCACCTTGAAATATAATATCTTGGCCGTTGGTATGGTTTCTCCTTTTGGCGTAATAAGAATTACTCTTAATCCAGCTCTTTTGTTGTTTGCAGCTCTATCGAAGTAGAGCTTCCACTCCCGATGCTCTATGACTGCCAGGTTCTCATCCGAAAATTCTAAGTTCCACTGGTCATTACCTTCAATCGCATTCTGAGCTAGGAATTCTGCTACTACCCCTCCCTTAATGACTTTTGTGGTGATGTATTCTATATCAAACTCAATCAGAAGTATTAGCCATCGAGACATCCTTTTAATCAAAGTAGGCGCCTGAAATAAGTACCTTAAGGGATTGATCTTTGAAATTGCTTGAACTTTATAGGGATGGAAGTAATGCCTCAATTTCCTTATTGCTTATATCATGATTAAATATGTCTTCTTTACCAAGTCGTATTTTTCCTCATATGGTAGGAACTTTTTATTGAGATAATACATTGCATGCTCTAACCCCTCTGGTCCTTTTTATGCTATCATTGCCCCTATTGCATTTTCCTCTAAGGCCAAGTACAAGATCAATAGCTTACCTTACTTTAGTGGCTTCAGTATAGGCAGATTGGTGAGATATTCATTAATCATTTCAAATGCCTTCTGATAATCATTGTTCCACTTTATCGGGTAGTTTTTCCTTAAGAGTTTGAAAATAAGATCACAAATATTAGTAAGTTTTACAATAAATCTACTAATATATTGTAACCTGCCAATGAATCCTCTCACTTCTTTCTCTATCTTTGGTGATGGCATTTCCTGAATAGCTTTCACTTTATTCAGATCTACTTTAATTCCTTAGCTGCTAACTATATGCCCTAGTAGTTTTCCTGAAGTAACTCCAAAAATGTACTTCTTCGGGTTGAGCCTCAGATTGTACCTCTTAATTTGAGCTAAGAACTTATCCAAAGCTTTAAAGTGTCCCTCTCTTATTTTTGACTTAACCATCATATCGTCCACACATACCTCCACTTCCTTATGCATCATGTCATGGAAAAGAGCGATGGCTGCCCTTTTATATGTTGCACTTGCATTTTTCAACCCGAAATGCATAACTTTATAGCAATACGTCCCCCATGTTATGATGAAAGCTATCTTAATCTTATCTATAACTTCCATTATTATCTAATACCCATCCATGAAGGAGTACATCACACTTGACATCGCACTATCCACTATTACATTGATATGAGATAAAGGGAAGTCATCCTTCAGACATGCTTTATTTAGATCCCTAAAATCTACACATATACGTACCTTACCATCTTTCTTGGGTACCGGCACTATGGTTGCTAACTATTGAGGATAATCTATTACTTTTAGAAAGTTAGCCTGGATTTGTTTGGCATTTTCCTCTCTTATCTCTTCAGTCCACTATGGTCTTAGCCTGCATAGTTTTTGTTTGACAGGTTTAATTTTTGGATGAGTAGGAATATAATGCTCTATAATTTCCCTTTCTAAACCAGGTATGTCTTCGTAGGTCCAAGCAAATACTACCTTTGTTTTTGTTAATATTCCCTTAAAATTTTTCCTCTCTTCAGGAGTTACCTTGTGTGATATATAAATGTTCTTTGGATTATCATTTGTGCCCATGTTAAATAAATCAAATTGAATTAAATTAATGTCAAAAATGCATGAACGATCAAAGTTATAATGCACAGAACTATCAGGATGAACATCACACAAGTAAGCAAAACCAGCATTCATATTATTGACCATGGAAAAAATAGAGTTTTCATCCTCAATAGACCGGACGTTATTACATTAATTTAATTATAAAAAATCAATAAATCTATCACTAATGATAATGGCTAAATCCTGAGGTGGCTCCTCTTCAGGTGGCAGACATAATAACTCTTTGATAGCAACATTGCCCATCCTCTCAACTGCCAGTTTCATCACTTCCTCTTTGCTGTCTTTCACCAAGTTCTCCACAATCTGCTTCTTAACAATCTTAAATCTAGGAACATCTCTTCTAGTAACATTGATTGATTCTTTAGCTCCCAAATAGTATTTACCTTCCCCTAGCCTGATGAAATTCTCACTTATCGATCCAATTTTCTTTGAGACCTTCCTTTGTTTGGCATTAAGCCTCTTCCTTACTCTTCAACTTATCAGCTTTGTTTCTTTAACATACCCAAAGTAGTTGTGTTGCCTTGACTTTTGAACTCTAGGAGACTAAGGCTTCCTTGCTTATTCTTCCCCAGCCCTTGCCCAAGTTGGTAATTCATACTCTCCATCATTTTTGCTCCTCTCAGATCCATTTTAGTTCCATTAAATATCCCAACAATTTGGAAACCAGGCAATGCACACATTTGCTTTTGTTTGTCCAATATGGCTGCCACAATAGTATTGGTCCTAGCTTCTATAGTCACAACCTCTCCTTTATGAGGGAATTTAATCTTTTGATGCATAGTTAAGGGTACCCTTCTAAAGCATGGAACCATGGCCTTCCCAATAATAAGGCATAAGTGACTAGAATATCCAACACAGTAAACTCAATAGTTGATTCCACAGGTTCTGTTTTAACTAGAGCTTGGAATGTCCCCTTTATATTCCTAATGTTGTCATTATAAGCTCTGATTATAAGGTTTGAATCTATTAAGTCTTCAGCTTTTAAACCTAAGTTAGGCAGGATTTTCAAAGGACACACATTAATAGCAGAACCATCATAAACCATAGCAAAATTAGTTCTCTTTCCCCTCACCTCAGCTGGGATAAACAACATCTTATTATGGTTTCTTCTTTCCAAAGGCAGGTCATCATCTGAGAATGTTATCAGCCCATGTTTCTTTTTTATAACCTTTGCTACTATAGCCTTAAGTGTGGCTGCTATTTGAATGTTCATGTTTGACAGAGCTTTGACAAGAGCTCTTTAATGGCTGCCTGAATGCATTAGTAGTTCCCAAATGCTGACATTTGCCTTAGCCTTCTTTAATTGTTTTAGAATCAGATCCTCTTTTTGATCTTCCTCTATTTCTGTATCTTCTATTTCTTCTATTTCTGCGACTCTCTTAATTTTCCTCTCAACTGCTTTGTAATTCTTTCCACTTCTAGTGACATGATTCACCTTAGGATCATCACTCTAGACATCGAGACCACCTGGAATTTCTTCATTAGAGTCATACCAGATGTCAACAACTCTAATGATTCGATCTCTTTTCCTATCTTTCCACACTTCCATTGTGCATGTTTCTTTCCCTTTCAACTCTTTCATATTGAGCTTGCCTAAGTGTTAGTTCAACAGATCTTTAACTCCTTCTTGAGATTGTTCAGGAGCTAAAGGTTCATCTTCAAACTTATTACCCCATCCTGTAGGCACAATTTCTTTGATGGGTATATTAGCTGAAGAGGGCTTATATTAAAATACTTTGTAATTAAACTTGCCCGAAGGTTGTCCCAATAGATCTTTAACTCCTCTGGGTTACTGTTCGAGAGTTTCAGGTTCTTTCTCTACCTTCATTAGCTCATCATCAACTCATCACCCCAATCTGAGGGCTCAACTGATTCAATAGGGATATCAGCAGAGGGTGGTTTTGAGTAAAACACCTTGTAATCAAACTTGCCTGAGGGCTGGCCCAGTAAATCCTCTACTCCTCTTTATGGCTGTCCAAGGGATTCTCTATTGGCTATAGGGTTTAGGTTTTCAAAGGAGTTTAGAACTTATTCTTCACTAACCCCTGAATTGATCATCATGGTGGCTAGTGGTGGAACATTTTGGTAGTCTAAGAGGATTATTTCTAGTTTTTGGGTTAGAGTTGGACTTTTCAGGGCCTGTGATTTTTTGGAATATATCAGGTTTTGGATCTCATGTTTTAGGCGAATACAGTTGTCTGTGGATTGGCCAGTAGCTTGATGGAATTTGCAGTAACTGTTAAGGTTAAAACTGGGGATATTTGGGTTTGGTGGCTTAGAAAAGGTTAAGGGTCAAAGTAGGCCTTTTTAGATTAATCGTTCTAGGACTTTAGAGAGTGGTTGGTTAAAGTTAGAGAATCTTCAAGGTTGCTGAACTGCACGTAACTCCACAGCTCGACTAGTACTTCCTTATTGTGTGCCCTCAGTTAGGTAATTTTAGGTTCTGGTGCTTTTAACATTTCTCTTTTTCTCACTCTCAGTCTTTTCGGCCTGCAAACTGTCTTCATACAAGTCTATGAATGTTTTGGGGTTCATTATCTATAATCTCTCGACCAGATTAAGTGATTCATTATGGACTATTATCCTAACTTGATCCTTCTTAGCCAACTTGTTCTTCATTAGTCCTGCCTTATTCATGAACCTGGTAAGGAAATCAAAAAAAGATTCATTGGGTTTCTACTTTGTCAGTTCTAAGTCTCTGATAGACACTTCCAGTCTGGTGTTATAATCATATTATTTTAAAAATATAGTACATAATTCCTTCCAATCAGCCTGGACTGATTTTTCCAATCCATGATACTAGTTTACAGCCATTCCCTCTAGAGATAGCATAAACAGCCTAGAAACTACTGCTAATGGTGCCTAAATAGTGCTCATGATTGTTGTATATTGGCTCAAATAAATCCTTGGAGCTCCTCTTCTATTAATTTTTTTGTAGCTAAGGCATCTTAAATTTTTAGGCAGCTTATCTCCCTCCATTTGCAGCATGTTATCAAAGTCGAATGTGTACCTTATTCCTTGTCCCCTAAGAAGCTCTTCCATTTTGGATATTTTCTGAGTCAGTGCTTGCATCTGCTTGGACTTATGATCTTGGATCAGTTCAAGTGATTCTCTCTTTGCCTTCTCTACTATATAGTTCTTAACGTCCTCAAGTATCATATCAGTAGCAGTTATGTTTCTAGCAATAGGTTACCCCCCAACATTATTAGCAATAGGTGGAGCGTCAACAACAGGCAAAGGAGCTACAGCAACAGGTGGAGCTCCTATAGCAGGTGTTTATTCAACAACAATAATAGGTGGTAGTACGATAGTAGGTTGCATTAGTCCAGCCAGAGCTTGCCTCAGTTCATCTTGCATCATAGCTCTCATATCATCCATCAAAGCTCCCTTAATGTCCTCTAGGGTCCACATCTTTGGTTGTTGTTCCATTTTTATCTGTTCAGTCTGAGTTAGTTCAATTACTAAGAAAAGCGAGTTGATAGGACTCTTATCCTATTCTTGAAGGATCTCTTCAGCTATTGACTTAGGGCTTATATCTGCTCTGATTAATCTGCCACCTTTCCATCCCCAGGTACTAGAATATCCAGATGAATCTATAAAGGCTGTAAAACTAGGTGTTAGTATGATGCATGGAATGCATGTGTGCATAATGCATGTGTTATATAACAAGTATCAATCAAGTGTACAACATACATCCTTCTAACCTTATTCCTCCCACACACGTGTTCAATGACAAGTCTCTTGTCCTAGGATTTTTTTGTCTTGGTCTTAATATCAGCGGGGGATATCAGGGACCAATGCGCATGCCAAATCTCTCTTAAAGTAGTAAAGCATAAAAATAACATTTCTAGGTATAAAGGTCTAGCCCAATCTTCATTACCCCAAAGGGCTTCAAAAGTATGGGGCTAGGCTTTTATAAATAAAAATACCTCATGGTAATAAACATAGAAACAACATTTCTAAGTATAAAGGTGGTCTATCCCAATCTTTATTAGCCTAAGTGGTTTTCAAAAGTATGAGCTTGAGCTTTTATAGATATAAATACCTTATGGCAAAAATCATACAAGAAATTTGGGTAGATCCCAGGGGAAGTAACTGAGCCATTATATATGGTTGGGGTCTGGTGAAAAGGTCAAGGTTCCCTTAGCAAAATGCCCTCCATTATGGACATTGAGTTACAAGCCAAGGTTAGAGGGGCCTGACATCCTTTACCAACTCGAGAGAAGATTACCCCCTTTTAGGACTTGGGTTACAGACTTTAGTTAGATGAGCTTGGTAATCTCTCTTGAATCGAGTTAAGGCTAAGAGTGATGGTTAGCCAATTTATAACTCCATAAAGCTAGTGGAATCATGGAATCATAAACCAATGACATCGGTTTAATAGGGACATGTAAAATGAATGCAAGAATGAAATAATAATCAATAAAATAATTCTAAAGAACACAAATAGAATTAGTATCTCTTATTCCCAGTGGAGTCACCATTGTAGACAACGGGCTTTAGCGCATGTCTAAGATTTTAGCAACTGCGACACTGTTTAGGCTCAGGGCCTTAGGGAACACACTATTATGCCATATAGTCATAGCGTGGAGAAGAGGAGTCACCACTCAGGGTAATAACTAAGATAATTCAATTGGTGGTACTCGATTCTCTAAAAGAAAGTTAACACCACAACTAGGAGATTCTGGGAACAGAATACTAACTTCTCTTAGTCTCATGTTCATTTAGAATTACTTTATAAATTATTACTTCATTCTCTAATTACATGCAATTTTATTAAACTCTATCTGAACATCCATTTAACCTAAGGCATCTAGTTAATAAAATCATAAATAAAAATGCATTCAAGTGCATCGTCCTTAAGTCTAAACTAGGTTAGTTTTATTAAAAGTTAATTAGATTTACAATTTTTATTTACAAATGAAAAAGGACTAAAGGTGGGCCTACATTGTTATTAGTTAGTAAGCTTAAGTCTATTGATTTCAATTATCTACAAATAGGCCTAAATCTATAAATTTTTAAAGAAATTGAATTTTATCAGTGGGCCTAAGTCTAACTTGATTTTATTTTAGGTGAAATATGGGCCTAAACTGTTTATTTTAAAAGTAATGAAATTAAATGGGCTGAGCTAGATTTAAATTGATTTTATTAATTAAAATGGGCCTAAATCTAATCAACCTAAAATGGGCCTACATTGGTTTTAATGAATTAATTAACCTAAACCATTTATCAACCTAAAATGGCCCTACATTGGTTTTAATTAATTAATTAACCTAAACCATTTATCAACCTATTTTAAGTGAATTGGACCTAATCATCGGCTTGGGGCCCAAAAGGATAGAAACATAAAAAAACTAGCCCAAAAGAAATAAAACGCAAAAAATAAATCAAACATACATTTTAATGATTTTCTAAAAAAATCCTAAATCAATTTCATGAAACCTAATTAACTATTGCCATTTTTGATTTTATGAGGTTTTATTAAGTGAAACCCTAATTACTAATCAAATTTAGTGTAGAGAATTAAAATTCTACCATTTCCCCACTATTGGTGCTATTACAACATACGGTGCAGAGAATTAAATAAAATAAATTATAACCCATAAACAATAAATGAATAAACAACACAAAGAAATAGAAAAATCCTAAATCCTATGGGAGTTTTATAGACTTTAGTCCATGGCATTCCATGGATTCTTCAATAATTATTGCCAAAAAATCATATATCTCCAACCTCCCCTCCAAAGCATCACAGAACATTAATCAAAATAAAAATAAAAACTTAATCAGTAGTGAATCACTAAAAATAGAATAAAGAAATCAAATTAAAATAAAGGAAAAGAAAAGAAAAGAAAAGAGTAAAAGATGCTTTGCAGATGTAGTTAGATGGCCCTTCAGACTATGATTTTCACAATTTGGAATTAGCTTTGAATGACTCTTTCACGATCTCTGGACTAAAACAGAACGTAGTTTTATTTGGTCTTTTAGGGTTAAAAGACAAAAGTGAGCAACTGAGATTTTTAGCCTCCTGTAAATAACTAGGTTTTACAGGCTCCACAAATAAAGAAAAAAAATCTTCGTTGCTTTTAATAAAAATCAATCTCAAACCTTTTTAATAATTTTTCTCTAAAAAAGAAAAAGAATAAGAAGAAGAAGAAGAAGACCGCTAAAAAACCTCCTCTCCTACAGACTTCTCCCTTGGCTTTTAAAGTCAGGGAGCCAACCTCTTCTACGTGAACGCAGGATTTAGTTGCATAGCACACATTTAAGATTTTGATTTTTGAAAACATAAATAGGATAGGATTTATTTTGAACTAAGTCTGGAGACTTCTTTAAACACACAGAGAGGGGCACGTGTATTAATTACGTCTAATTAACCAATCAGACGAGAGAAAAAGACTAAATTTGAGAAAAAAAAAGAAAAAATCAATGTAATGTCGATTGACATTTTGCCTAGTGCCGACTGACATTTGACGTGCCAACTCAAATTTCAAAAAAACCCCTAAAACTTGATTTTTTTCCAATTTAAACCCTAAAACTTATAATTCTTGCATTTAAGCTTTAAAACGTTACAATCTAATCATTTAAATAATGAAATATCGACACTATAGATCAATTTCTTGATTAATTTTATCATAGGGGCTTTCATTGCACTATGCATAATTGCATCATGAAATTGGGTGCTTACATAGGTAATAATGAAATGAAATATTTAAATAAAAATAAATAACACAATTAAACTAATATCCAACACAACTTTTGATAAAACATAATAATTATTTTTAATACAATTTCTTAATACAGATGACAATCCATAAAAATACAACAAAATAGTTAACTGTTATTACTATTGTAGTGTTCTAGATTTAAATTACATACATAATAATAATACATCTCATAAGACCTACATAAAATAATTGGAGAAGAAGAATCCCAACGTAAAGTAGGTCGACTGACTGGTGACTCCTAAGATCTTGAAATAAAAGAAATGTATATAGTATAAAAATCTCCTTTAAAAAAATATATTTATAAAAATGTAAAATTTATGATTTATAATTTAAACAATTTAATTTTATTGAAATCCTCTTTTATCAAAATAACGTATTTAAAACTCATTAAATACTATATAAAATATAATGAACTTCCTTAAATCATTTTATAAGAAAACTATGTAGAACCGTACTCTACAATTTTAATAGCCTTTCAACTCTTTTATAATCCGAATACTGCCGGTTCCTAAGAGCAAATCATCAACCGAGTTACCGGCCATAGTCAATTCACTTAAATCGATATTTACTGGCAATTCTCGAAAGCAAAGCATCACCGAGCTACCGGCCCAAGTAATATAAATCATGCCTAAGAACAAAGTTTCACCGAGTCACATAACTTTTAACACTCAGTCTCAATCCTACCAGTGTGCACACAGTCTTGATGAAACCCATCAGGTAGCTCGTTCTACCATAGTTTATATTAAAATAAATAAATATAAATAAAAAAACATGGAAGATTACAATAAAATAAAATAAAAATAAAATTAACTAATCATGTGAAAATTTAAAATAAACATGCTAATATAACTATAGCAATAATAGGAGAATTTAATCCAAATATATATATGTAATGACCATTTATTTTAAATTATTAAAGTATATTTTGAGATTTTTAGTATTAATAATATTTTAAATATTATTTACATAATATCATTATTTGTGAATAATATTCATTATTTTACATTAAATATATTTTCTTATGTAAAATAATTTTTTTGGAAGTTTTATTATTTAAAAATATTAAATTTATTATGATTGCTACTATCATTATTGTCTTTATTATTATTATTATTGTTAGTATTATCATGTATGCATGTGCATGTGTGCATGTGTTATGTGCGTGAATTTGGGTTAGTGTATGTATATATATATATATATATATTAATTTGGTTAAAAGGAAAAAGGTTCATGACATTTTCGGTATTGCCATTTCTCTTTCTTTTTTTTTTCTTTCTTTGTTCCTTATCTTCTCGTTTTTCTTCCTTTCTCCTTTGTGTTTCCTGAGACTTGCGAAGCACCACCCATGTTGCCGGACCGCCAGAAAGCCACCACCAACTATCATCATCATCTTCCCTCTTCTTCCCCTTCCTCTCCATTACCTTCTGACCATTTGAGCATCGTTGGAACTGCCTGGAACACCAATTGTAGCGGGAAGAGCTCCATGGTCGCCGGTGACTCCTCTGATCACCATAGCTCATGATTATGGTCTCTTTGGAATCCTTGAGCAACAATGACTTCATTTCCAAGCTTGGTTCAAGCTTAAACATCATCATTTGTGAGTTTTCTCTAGATTTAAGTTTATGTCAATTTTAGTTTGCATTTTTTTTAAGCTTGATTTCTTGAGTTTTAGGTTAATTCTCTTTAGAAATGTTGTTTAGGGTAGCTTAAGCTTCATAAATATAATTTTTGTTTAATTTTTAGAATTTGTTGAATTTTTGGGTTTGAATTTTCGACAAGTCACTATTCCGGTGACCCTCGCCGAAAAATTCTTTTATTTTTAATAGATTGTTTGATTTATTTCGGATATAGTTTGTGAATGAATTATATTGAAATTCTATCCCGATTATTTATTATGAATTTTTAAAGGTTTATGTAAAAAATTAAGTTTTGGAGAAATTAATATAAATTGGTGAATTTTGTGTTTTAATTGATATTATTGTTAACTAGTATGTTTTAAGTAATTTTAGAATAATAATTAGTATTAAAATAATTTTTAGTAAATACTTAGTATTATGTGATTTTTTGGATTTATAGGTAAATTATGTGTTTTTATTGAAATTATAGTTAAATCATATGTTTTAAATAATTTTGGAATAATAAATGGTATTAAAATAATTTTTACAAATTATTTACTATTTTTAACTAATTAATACTAATTTTTGAAAATATATTTAAATAATAATTTTATATGCTATTTTTGTGATTAAATAAGTTTTTAACTATTTTTATTATATATATCCTCTATTTGAGTAATTAATTGTGAATTTTGCTATTTTATGTTAAATGATTGAAAAATTGGATTTTTGTTAATATTATATAATTTATTTGAGATTTTATTTAGTTAATGTGAAAAGAATTATATTTAATATTTTTGTTAATTAAATATATTGTATTTTGGTATTTTATTGATATTTACAGAATTTAATGATTTTTATTATATTTATTATTTAATATTAATTTTTGGTGAATTATGAACCTTAATTGGAAATTTATGTAGTTTAGGATCTCAACCCGAGGTATTGAGCTTTGTAAATATAGAAGTGTATTTTCTTGCAAGATTGACTCTGCTTTTTAGTAAAGAGATGTCAGTTTTATAGAGGAGATTCTGTCGAATTTTTGGTAGAATTCTCGTAAAACGTGATATCGGGTTGATCCTGAGTCTTTGGTTTTTGATTGAGTTTTGATTCTTAGATCGAGTTTTCCTTTAGAATTCTTAGAAGTATAAATTAGGAATTTATTCTAATTTTATTATTATTTATTTTTCTAATTGCGTCGGGACCGAGGCCTATCGGACTAGGCCCATTGAGTCAGTTTAGAGGAGCACAAACTTGTAAGTTATTATTTTATATATGCATTGCATATAAAATGCATGAATATGAACTTTCATATTTCCATAATGCATTTAAACTTGAATTATTTTATTACATGATTTAGTATATTTTTGGTATACTTTTAGTATATTTTGGTATATTTGCTATATATTTGACATATATGCTTAGTATGTATTTAGTATATCTTTTGTATATTTGTGACATATATATGTTAGTATGTTTTGGTATATATTTAGTATATTTTGACATATATTCAACATATATATTTAGTATATTTATGGTTTATTTTTCTAGATATGTGGCATATCTATTTAGAATATTTTTAGTATATGTTCGGTATATTTCTGGTATATATTTTTTAATTGGATGCCATTTTATTTTAATTATGCATTTTATTATTTCTATAAATATACGATTTTACTGAAGGATATCAATAGAATGTGCTACCTAGTGGGTTGCACTAGGATTGTGTACGTACCGGTGCGATAGATTTTAGGGTTAAGTTTATAAAATCATTTTAAGTGAAATTTAATTGATGTGATTAAGTAATGTGATTGCGGGAGCTCGGTTGACCTAGTGTCTCGGAGCCAAACACACTGATAGTGAGACTGTAAGAGCTCGGTTGACTTAGTGTCTCGAGGCCAGTCTACTGTCCAAAATGGAATAAGAGAATTACTTTGGAATTAAGTGAGTTTGATGGCTAGTGAGATATTTTAATTAAGGTTGTGGATATCTAGGGTTCTATTTGATCCTTCATTTAAATAAATGTTTTTGCATTTATTATATATAGAAAAGCAGATTTTAGCATATGTGTGAAATGCGTGTATATGTATATTATTATACTAATGCTTGACTGTATATAATTCAGATTGCATGTATATATATTATAATAATTCACTCAATGAGGTCTGACTCCCCTCAATATTTTTTCCAGGAGATTCTTCTTCAGACCTTACTAGTAGTGCTTTACGCCGGTCTTTTTCAGCCCCGGCTAGATTGTATAATTTTATTATTTGAACTCTTATTATATTCTAGAAAATCAGCATAGTAATGTTATTAAATCAGTAGCGTATTGTTTTTTTTTTTGAGATTTATATCAAAATACTGTATGAATATTTTTATTATGATATGACATTTAAGTATTTATTTTTATATCGATTTAAGTTTTAATTCTGGTATATTATTATTTATTTATTATATGTGTTTTTATTTTTAAGGCTTACTATGGGTTCCGGATTCGAAAGAATTCCCGTTCCCTAGTGCCGGTCATGACTCTCGAGTTGGGTCATGACAAAGTTAGTATCAGAGCCCTAGGTTATTAGTGTTGTGGACCTAGATTTTTAGAGTCTTGTTTTCTTTAAAACTACTGTAGTAAATTAGGTTTGATTATGTCTTCGATAAGTTTTTCTTTATTAGTTTTTGGCGTAATCATTAGGTTGTCTATTTATTGTCTGTCTATTATCTATTTTGTCTGAATCTTATTGGTTTTTATCTTTTTGGAATAAGGTGGTGAGCGCGTGTCGCTCCACTGGTCATTGAGGCTGAGGATGATGAGTCTTTTCAAAATGAGATTTTACCTCTTGAGCCGCCAGCCATGCGTATAGGTAGAGGCAGAGGTAGACCTCAAGGAGTGATAGGTTGCTATAGACAGAGAGAGCTATAGGATGAGGAACCTGTAGAGCTAGTGTACGAGGAAGTTGAGGTACCTCTAGTTGCACTGCAGATGCAACCTGCCTATTAGCAGTGTATGTCTGACCCTGAGGCAGCATTGTTCTATGCCAGAGTGGGCTGTATAGCTTTTGATGGGACTTCAGACCCGTTAGATTTTCTACATGCCATTGAGATGAGGACTCAGACTACTCACACCGAGTATCAGTGGATCATGATTGTTGAGCTATTTATTGAGGGACCAGCTCTAGATTGTTTCGTTTAGGTGATTCAGTCGCATATGACGATGATGACTTAGGCATAGTTTCGAGAGAGATTTATGAGGCATTTTTGTCTAGAGCTACTACGGATGAGTTATAGACTCAGATTGACCAACATTTCTAGAGATGACAGATATATAGAGGACTATACTAGAGAGTTCCTTAAGCTGGGTGGATATGCAAAGGACTTGATGCGAGATCAGTATTTTGCCATCACGACGTATGTTATTGGACTAGGTTATGCTTTTGCTTGGATGCTAGAGTTTTAATTGATCCGGGTGCCACTCATTCTTTCGTGTCCTTTATTTTTGCTTCAAAGTCGTGTTCACAAGCTTCGAGGATGGGTTTTCCTTTGTCTATCACCACTCCACTAAGTAATTCATTGGACACCAATGTTGTTCTTTCTGGTTGTCCAGTGTTAGTCAAAATTACCGATGGAATTAGTGTTATTAGATGTGATCCTTAGTATGGATTGGTTATCTCAGCATTATGTCATTATGGATTTTCTAAATAAAGAGGTGATTTTTAGAATTCCAGATGAAAAAGAATTTAAGTTTGTGGGTGATAATAATTCTATACGTCAGAATCTCATCTTCGCTATCATGGCTAGGAAGATGCTGAGGAAAGGTTGTTAAGGATACTTGTCACTTGTCAGGGATACCTCAGTGGAGAAGTTATCTCTCATAAATGTTCTTATTACTTATGAGTTTCCTAGTGTTTTTCTTGAGGAGATACCAGGGTTACCACCTCATAGAGAGATCAAGTTCTATATAAATGTGGTCTCAGGTACAACTCCTATTTTAATGCCGCCCTACGGAATGACTCTTGTAAAGTTAAAGGAGCAGTTGTAGGATTTACTGGATAAAGGTTTTATTAGACCTAGTATTTCTCCATGGGGGTCCTGTTTATGAAGAAGAAGGATGGTACACTAAGACTGTGCATAGATTATAGAGAGCTGAATAAGGTGACAGTGAAGAACAAGTATTCTCTTTCGAGGATAGATGATTTGTTTAATCAACTTCAGGGTGCACATTTCTTTTCTAAGATTGACTTGAGGTTGGGTTATCATCAGTTGCGGATCTGTGAGTTTGATGTTCCTAAAATGGCATTCCGCACTCGATATGGCCATTATGAGTTTTTAGTGATGTCATTTAGGTTGACTAATGCACCATCTACTTTTATGGATTTGATGAATAGGGTATTCAAATCATTTGTGGTAGTCTTCATTGATGATATACTAGTGTATTTGAAGAGTATGGAAAAGCACATATATTACTTGAGGATAGTATTATAGACATTGAGAGAACATCAACTTTATGCTAAATTCTCAAAATGTGATTTCTGGTTAGAGGGTGTTGCATTTCTTGAACATGTAGTGTCTAAAGATGGTATCCAAATTGATCCACAGAAGACTGAGGCAGTGTCTGAGTGGCCCAGACTGATGACAGTTATAGAGATTATGAGTTTTATGGGTTTGGCTGGGTACTATAGGAGATTTGTACATGATTTTTCTAGAATTATAGCTCATATGACTCACCTATCTCAAAAGAATGTGAAGTTTGTGTGGTCAGATGCTTGTGAGAATAGTTTTCAGTTATTGAAGGAGAAGTTGACCACAACTCTAGTTTTGGCTTTGCCTAATTGAGTAGATAAGTTCATTGTGTATTGTGATGCCTCTAGAGTCAGCCTAGATTATGTGTTGATGCAGAATGGTAGGGTGATAGCTTATGCTTTGAGGCAGTTGAAGAATCACGAATAGATTTATCCTACTTATTACCTAGGGATGGTTGCAGTGATATTTGCTCTTAAGATTTAGAGACATTATTTATACGGGGTAACTTATGAGATTTTCATAGATCATAAGAGCTTGAAGTACATTTTCCAACAGAGAGATATAAATTTGAGGCAGAGGAGATGGTTAGAAATCTTAAAGGATTATGACTACGATATTCTTTATCTTCCAGGCAAGGCTAATGTGGTAGTAAATGCTTTGAGTAAGAAGTCTTCAGGTAGTCTTGATCACATTAGTGTAGAGAGGAGACCTTTGATCCAAGACTTGCACCAGTTGGTGGATCAAGGTTTGATGATGAAGATTAGTAGATTAGGTGGATTACTAGCTTAATTCAGAGTTTGATAAGTGTAGAGAGATAGGATTAAGGCAGCTCAGGGTTGAGATCCTATTCTAGCTAAGCTTGAGGAGAACGGTCGTGCAGGGAAGTTAACTAATTTCACACTTGATGATGAAGGCATTTTATGGATCAGTGGTAGATTATGTGTTCCTGATGTGGATAATTTGAGAGAAGAGATCCTTGAGGAAGTGCATTCTATAGCCTACAGCCTATATCCAGGTGTCACTAAGATGTACCACAGTAACAGAGACTTGTATTGGTGGGATGGATTGAAGAAGGATGTAGCTGATTATGTTTCTAAGTGATCAACATGTCAACAGGTGAAAGCTGAGCATCATAAGCCTTCTGGGAAGCTTTAGCCACTTCCTATTCCTAAGTGGAAATAGGAGAGAATTGCTGTGGAATTTGTGGTTAGGTTACCTCGTTCAAAGGATGGATACGATTCCATCTGGGTAATTATGGACAAATTAACCAAGTCTACTTATTTCTTGCTTATTAAACCCACTTATTCTGTTGCTAAGTTGGCGAAGCTATATGTTAAGCATATTATGTACCTTCATGGGATATTTGTGTCCATTGTATTTGACAGAGGTTTAGTGTTTACCTCTTGATTTTGGTAAAAGTTATAGGAAGTAATGGGCACCAGGCTTGATTTCAGTACTGCTTTTCACCCTCAGATAGATTGTTAGTCTGAGAGAACGATCTAGACACTTGAAGATATATTGATGTGTGTATTGGATCTTAGAGGTAGCTGGGATGATCATTTGCTGCTACTAGAGTTTGTATATAATAATAGCTACCATAGCAGTATTGGGATGACACTGTATGAGGCTTTGTATAGAAGGAAGTGTAGATTCCCTCTAAGTTGGGATAAGATTAGAGAGAGAGCGTTAACTGGACTTGAGATGGTTTTGGATGTAGCAGAGAAAGTTACTGTGATTAGAAGGAGATTAGAGATTGAGGTTAGCAGATAGAAGAGCTATGCGGATCCGCGGTGTAGAGATGTGGAATTTCAAGTTAGAGACTGTGTGTTTTTGAAGGTGTCTCCGATGAAGGGTGTGATGAGATTTGGTAATAAGGGAAAATTAGCATCGAGATATATTAGACCATTTGAGATATATTGGACCGTTGGAGAGAGTGGGCATGGTTGTATATCGGTTGGCTTTGCCTCCGAATTTGTCTCAAGTGCATCCAGTGTTCCATATCTCAATGCTGAGGAAGTATATTTTAAACCATTCGCCTGTGTTGCAGCCTGATAGTGTGGAAGTGAATGAAGACTTGATGTACGAGGAGGAGCCAGTCGTGATAGTGGACTATCAAGTTCTTTAATTGCGTTCGAAGTAGATTCTGATGGTCAAGGTGTTGTGGCGGAGCAACAATGTGGAGGAGCACACATGGGAGACAAAAGTTGAGATGCGAGTTGCCTATCCTTACCTTTTTCCTTGATGATTCCTTATTTCTATTCTTTTATTTGAATTCGAGGACGAATTCTTGTAAGGGGGCAAGATTGTAATGACCCTTTATTTTAAATTATTAAAGTATATTTTGAGATTTACAGTGTTAACAATATTTTAAATATTATTTATATATTATCATTATTTGTGAATAATATTCATTATTTTAAGTTAAATATATTTTTTTACGTAAAATAATTTTTTTGGAAGTTTTATTATTTAAAATATTAAATTTATTATCATTGTTATTATCATTATTGTTTTTGTTATTATTATTTGTTGTTGTATTATTATTATTATTGTTGTTGTTGTTAGTATTATCATGCATGTGCATGTGTGTATGTGTTATGTGTGTGAATTTGTGTTAGTGTAGTTATATATATATAAATTTGGTTAAAAGCAAAATGGGTCAGGACATTTTTAGTATTGCCATTTCCCCTTCTTTTCTTTTTCTTTCTTTCTTCCTTTCTCCCTTGTGCTTCCCTAGACTTGCAAAGCGCCACCCACGTCGTCGGACCACCACCAAGCCACTACCATATGTCATCACCATCTTCCCTCTTCTTCCCTTTCCTCTCCATCACCTTCTGATAATTTAAGCACCGTTGGAATCGCCTGGAACAGCAACTGCAGCGAGAAGAGCTCCATAGTCCCTAGTGACTCCTCCAATCACCATAGCTCATGATTCCGGTCTCTTTGGAATCCTTGAGATATAAGGACTTCATTTCCAAGCTTGATTCAAGTTTAAACATCCTCATTTTTGAGTTTTCTCTAGGTTTAAGTTTTTGTCAAATTTAGTTTTCATTTTTTTAAGCTTGATTTCTTGAGTTTTATGTTAATTCTCTTTAGAAATGTTGTTTAGGGTAGCTTATGCTTCACAAATATATTTTTTTTGAATTTATTGAATTTATTGAATTTTTGAGTTTGAATTCTCGGCGAGTCACTGTTCTGGTAACCCTCGTCGAAAAATTATTTTTTCTTTTTAATAAATTGTTTGATTTATTTAGGATATAGTTTGTGAAGGAATTATATTGAAATTCTATCCTGATTATTTATGATGAATTTTTAAAGGTTTATGTAAAAAATTAATTTTTGAAAAATTAATATAAATTGATGAATTTTATGTTTTAATTGATATTATTATTAATTAGTATGTTTTAAATAATTTTAGAATAATAATTAGTATTAAAATAATTTTTAGTAAATACTTAGTATTATGTGATTTTTTGGATTTAAAGGTAAATTATGTGTTTTTATTGAAATTATAGTTAAATAATATATTTTAAATGATTTTGAAATAATAAATGGGATGAAAATAATTTTTATGAATTATTTACTACTTTTAACTAATTAATACTAATTTTTGAAAATATATTTAAATAATAATTTCATATGCTATTTTTGTGATTAAATAAGTTTTAACCATTTTTATTATATATATATAACCTATTTGAGTAATTAATTGTGAATTTTACTATTTTATGTTAAATAATTGAAAAATTGAATTTTTATTAATATTATATAATTTATTTGAGATTTTATTTAGTTAATGTGAAAATAATTATATTTAATGTTTTTGTTAATTAAGTATATTGTATTTTGGTATTTTATTGATATTTATGGAATTTAATGATTTTTATTATATTTATTATTTATTATTGATTTTTGATGAATTGTGAACCTCGGTTGAGAATTTGTGTAATTTGAAGTCCCAACCCGAGATGTTAAGCTTTGTGAATATAGAAGTGTGTTTTCTTGTAGGATCGACTCTATGTTTTAGTAGAGAAATGTTTATTTTATAGAGGAGGCTCAACCAAATTTTCGGTAGAATTTTTGTAAAACGTAACATTAGGTTGATCATGTGTCTTTGGTTTTTGATTGAGTTTTGATTCTTAAATTGAGTCTTCCTTTAGAATTCTTAGAAGTATAAATTAGGAATTTATTATGATTTTATTATTTTTTATTTTTCTAGCTGCGCTGGAACTGAGGCCTATCAGATCAGGCTTGTCAAGTCAGTCTCGAGGAGTGCAAACTTGTAAGTTATTATTTTATATATGCATTGCATATAGTATGCATGAATATGAAGTTTCATATTTCCATAATGCATTTAAACCTGAATTATTTTATTAAATAATTTAGTATATTTTTGATATACTTTTAGTATATTGTGGTATATTTGTTATATATTTGACATATATGCTTAGTATGTTTTTAGTATATCTTTTGTATATTTGTGACATATATATGTTACTATGTTTTGGTATATATTGAGTACATTTTGACATATACTCAACATATATATTTAGTATATTTATGGTTTATTTTACTATATATGTGACATATCTATTTAGAATATTTTTAGTATATGTTCAGTATATTTCTGGTATATTTTTCTTCATTGGATGCCATTTTATTTTTATTATGAATTTTATTATTTTCCATAAATATACGATTTTATTGAAGGATATCAATAGAAGGTGCTACCTAGTGGATTGCACTAGGACTGTGTATGTACCGATGCGATATATTTTAGGGTTGAGTTTATAAAATCATTTGAGGTGAAATTTGATTGATCGATTATTGACAATTGATGTGATTGAGTAGTGTGATTACGGGAGCTCGGTTGACCTAGTGTCTCAAGGCCAATCACACTGATAGTGAGACTGCGAGAGCTTGGTTGACTTAGTGTCTCGGGCCTGTCTACAGTTCAAAATGGAATAAGATAATTACTTTGGAATTAAGTGAGCCTGATGGCTAGTGAGATATTTTGATTGAAGGTTGCAGATATCTAGGGTTCTATTTGATTCTTCATTTAAATAAATGTTTTCTGCATTTATTAGATATATAAAAGTGGATTTTAGCATATGTGTGAAATGCATGTATATATATATTATTATACTGATGCTTGGCTGTGTATGATTTAGATTAAATGTATATATATATTATAATAATTCACTCAGTGAGGTCTGACTCTCCTCAATATTTTTTTTAAGAGATTCTTCTTTAGACCTCACTAGTAGTGCTTTACGTCGGTCTTTTTCAGCCCCGGCTAGATTGTGTAATTTTATTATTTGAACTCTTATTGTATTATAGAAAGCTGTAGTGGTAATGTTATTGAATCAGTAGTGTATTATTTTGTTTTTTTAAGATTTGTATCAAAATACTGTATGAATATTTTTATTATTATATGACATTTAAGTATTTATTTTTATATCGATTTAAGTTTAAATTTTGGTATATTATTATTTATTTATTGCATGTGTTTTTATTTTTAAGACTTGCTATGAGTTTTGGATTCGAAAGTATTCTCATTCCCTAGTGCCGGTCATGACTCTCTAGTTAGGTCGTGACAATATATTTTTTATAATACTAAAAGTCTGTAATAAATTATCCCATTTATCAAGTTAATAAATTTATATTTAATATAAATATCCTATACACGGTTCAATTATTAACTTACAAGTTAAATGCGCTTCTCTGCGCAGTCGCGCTCGACCCTAACCTGTCGACTTGACTGGAGGTATGGCTAAAGAAAAGAAATAAGTAACAAGAAAATAAAAATGAAAAATCCTATAAATTCTAGATTTCTTAGAAAGACTCGATTAAAATATGAATCTACTAAAATCGATCTGATGTCACATTTTACAAGAAATCTACTGAAAATTTAACAGTCTCCTCTGTAACATGGGTATATCTCTACAAAATTAAAGCTAACCCTGCACAGAAAAACAGTTCAAATAACAGCAACAACTCCAAATCTCGGGTTGGGCTCCCAAACTATAGTTTATGCCCAACCGAGAACCAAGTGCACAAATCACAATATATAACAATAAAATTCTAGTTAAATACCAAAATTAATTTATTTACACAATAAAATCACAGAAGATATTTATTTACAACATAATTAATGAAATTCACATTTAAAATCAAATTATGCTATAAAGGCTCTTATTCTAATTTTTTAAAATTAAATAACATTTATTTACCAATAATTGTTTAAATTGTTCAATTATATAATTAAGCAATCAAAAACTCATTTAAATCTTAAAAATCATGAATACTATTTTATTTGGATATTATTTCAATAATTACTAATAATTAACTAAAAATTGAAATTAATTCATAAAAATTATTTTAATTATTTATTACTAAAAAATTATCCAAAACTTAATAATTCACCATACTTTAAATTAAAATATAAAATATACTAATTTACACTAATTTTCTCAAAAATTCATTTTTGAAATTAACATTAGGAAATTTTAAATAAAAATTCGGTACATAATTTTAATAAATTTCCTTAAAAAAACTTTTTTAAAATAACTAGTATAATTTATTAAAAATATAAAAATTTTCTGGCTCGAGAATAGTGTCATGAATAGTAACCCAAGACCTCGAAAAATTAAAAAAATTCCTAAAAATTCACAAAAATAATTTTTAGAAACCTCACAATACCTACAATAATCTATCCCAAATCACCAATATCAAATAAAATCAAATAGACATTCAATTTCACAATTTAATAAATATACCCAAATTTAAATTTTGCAAAATTAGAGTTATTATTGGTTAAATTTTTCAAAATTGATAAAGGATTATCAAAGACCAAGTCGGGAGCTTCGATTCAAGCCCAATTTTGATTGGAGAGCTCGCTTGAAAACCCATCGGTCTCCTCCCTCAGTTTTCAGCTTTGAAAGAATCAAGAGAAGAAGAGGAAATGAGACTTCGGCGATTGTTATAGCTGCTGGCGGTGGTGATGGTGTTGCCTGATGGTGGCACGATGTGCAGGAGTAGCGACAATGGCAATGGATGGCGGTGCTGCGTTCTGGTTTCACGCGAAGGAGAAGAGAAAAAAGGGAGGGAAAGAAGGGAAGGAGAAGAAGGGAAAAAGAAAAGGAAGGAAAGGAAAAGAAATTTTTTTTTTTGTCTTTTTATGTATTTTATTTTATTTTTTTATAAAAACAACATAAAAGACAAAAATAATATAGTATATTAAATTAAAATATTATTTCCAATTATTCTAACCATAAAATACCTTAAAATGTAAACAAATACACTAAATTAATGTTAAAATTAAATTAATAATATTACAATATCAACCCCAAAAATTTAAATTTAACTTCACTAAAAAAAATCAAATATCACAATTTAATATAATAATATAAAATAAAAATAATTATTAACACTATAAATCTCATAATTTATTTTCTTAACTTAATTTAATTTATAGAAATTTAGGTTTTTATGTAAGGACTATGGTAATAAAGATGATAAAAATGGATGAAGATAGGAGAATGTGCTAGGATGACGAGAAAACACCCATCAGAAAAGATGAAAGGTCAGAACTAAGAAGGCCCAGGTTTCAGCGATCAAATTTTAAAAACCAGGCAAAAGGATCCAAAAGGGAAGCAAAGGGGTACACACCACTAAACACCTCTAAATCCAAAATCCTTATATGGATAAGACAGAGTGGGTTAGGCATAACACCAACTAACAAACTAAGTCTAACTAGGAGAGCCATCCAAGATAGGAGGTTTTATTGTCAATACTACTGGGACTATGGGCACGAGACTGAGGCATGCCCAGAATTGAAGAATGCTATAGAAAAGTTAATACAGAATGGGAAACTTGGTAATTTCATGGACACAACTAGAAGAAACCAAGAGCTAGATGACCAAGATAGAGATAAACTAGAACAAAAAAAAGCTCAGAATGAAGTAACTGGAGTCATTAACATGATTGTCGGAGGAGAAGCAACTGAAAGAAAGCTTAAGAGAACTAAGAAGGAAGAAGGCTTCACCTTTGAAAAGAAATAGGCCATCATATTTGGTCCACAAGATAAGAAACACATTCAATATCCTTACAATGATGGTTTAGTGGTCAGTGGTTTATCAACAATTACTTAGTAAAAAGATTGCTAATTGATGATGGAAGTGCTGTCAATGCACTCTCTTGGAATGCTTATAAGGTAGTGGGAGGTTCCGTCACTAATTTGAAAGCTATATAGAACCCCATTACAAGCTTTTACAGTGGAACTACATAGCCAATGAGACTAGTATAGTTAATGTTAGAATTTAGCAACCGAGATACTGGAGATGTGAAAGCTGTTAAAGCTCTATTCAATGTGGTAGATCTTCCTCTAATGTACAATGGCATTATAGGTTGGCCAATCCTTTATGAAATCAATAGAGCCACGGTAATGAAATTGAGAGTGAGGCTTTCCCACAGTAATGGAAAGGTCAGCTTCATGCGTACTGCTTAACTCTGTTTCATGCAAGAGGAAAGAAAACCAATATAAACAGTATAATATTAGCGAATTGCCTTTGACTACTCTTCCTAGGCTAGTAAAAATATTAGATTCCCATTCACTTAGTCAACTTATGGGATAGATGGGTCAACCACTTGACTGAGGAGAGTGAGGTTTGTTACCACAGTCCCGGTTGAAGGCCTCTTTCTTCTGTTTGAGAAGTCTTTCATTAACCGCTCTTTTCTTTATCAAATAACACTGGAATCCAAGCTTTTTTTATTAGATTTTAGTATAATTGAGCTAGTTACATAAGAGATTCAATATGAATCTAACTCTATAAATGTAACTTTCTTTGTCATTGCCATTTGGCATGAGAAGGAATTAACACATGAAACTAATTCAATAGTTAGCTTTTACCACTCTCACTCCTCTACTTAGACTTGATTAGAGTCAACTTCTGAAAGAGGGTATACCTTTCCTAGCTAAAATTAATACTGATCACCTCCTCTAATGGACGAAAAGGGTAATGGTTTACTAGCTCTCTCGGAAGGGAAGGCTATCGCATTGGTATGCTGAACCACCCACTCGAGGTAAGACTGTCTAAAGTGATATATCGGTACATAATCCCTCCTTATTACTACTATCAAAGCATTTAGTACTGACACTACCTTACACTGAAGATTGATTACAATAGATGTAATAGAACTTCTAGTGAGAAGGCCTGGAAATGGCCCCTAGAATCCTTAGAAACTAAGAAACAAGGAGCCAATACTAAGCTAGTTGATCAAGTCTAAACTTTACAAATTTTTGAAGGAAAGATAGTTAGAATTGGTAATGAGCTTAATGACAAAGTTAAGAGTGGAATAAGTAGGGTCCTCATCAAACACTCAGGCAGTTTCGCCTCTAAAGTGTTTGAGATCATTAGGGTAGATGCTTGAATTGTCTCACATATTTTAAACATCAACCCAGGAGTTAAACGTATTGTTCAAAAAAAGGAACTTTACATATGAGAGGTAGAAGGTGATAGCTGAGGAAACAAAGAAATTGCTAGAAGCTAGATTTATTAAAGAAGTAACACACCCATAATGGGTAGCTAACGTGGTGCTAGTAAAAAATTCAAATGGGAAGTACAGAATGTGTGTGGACTATACTAATCTCAACAAAGCATGCCTAAAAGACAACTATTTGTTACCAATAATAGATCAGCTAGTAGACTTGACTGCTTGTCATAACTTATGTAGCTTTGTGGATGCTACTTAGGGGTACCATCAGATCCTAAGGAAGAAGGAAGATCAGGATAAAACATCATTTATCACTCATGAAGGCCTTTATTGCTATAAGTTTATGCGCTTTGGAGTAAAGAATGCTGAAAACATACCAAAGGCTAATGAGCCATGTGTTCCAAGATCAAATTAGGAATAACGTAGAAGTATATCCAGATGACATCATTATCAAGAGCTAGTATGTAGAGTAGCACTTCGAGGATCTTGATTAAATCCTTTAAATGCTAGATAAATACCAAATTAAGCTTAATCCAGAGAAGTATGTCTTTGGGGTAAAGGTAGACAAATTCTTGGGATTCATAATATCCTATGGAGGGATTTAAGCTACCAAAAAAGATAGAGACCATAATTAAAATGAAAGTCCTAACATCATTAAATGAGCTTTAAAAGTTAAATGGCAAAATAACAACTTTGGTTGTTTCATCTCCTGCTCAGCCAAACAGTGTCTACCATTATTCTGAGCTTTAAAAAACTCCAAGCAGTTTATATGGAATGATATATGTGAAGTTGCATTCAAAGACATCAAGGCATTCCTATCTTCACCACCTCTACTTAGTAGGCCAATCCCTAGAGAGGTTTTGTACTTGTATCTCTCTGTCGGTCAGGAATCAATTACATATGTACTAGTTAGAGAGAAAGGAAGCTAGCAGTATTTGTGTACAACATCAGTAAAATACTCAGAGGTTTAGAAGTCTAGTTCCTAAACAGGATAAGTTAGCTATGGCCATCGTACACACATCCCAGAAGCTTAGTCATTTTTTTCAGGCTCACTCAATCATTATGAGATCTAACTTCCCATTAAGGAAAATCTTACAAAGACCTAAAACATCCAACAAATTGGTCTAATGGTCGGTATTGCTCAGAGAATTTGACATTAGTTATAAACTTTAGTAGAAAATCAAAGCCTAAACCTTGGAGATTTTGTGTAAGAGATGACAATAGAAGACTTTACCCCTTTTGTATACCCAGAGTGGAAGTTATACATAGATGGAGCCTCGTCCATCCAAGGATTCGGGGTTGGAATCATTCTCAGAGGGACAAACAAAGTCATAATTAGATATGTAGTGCAAATAATGTACAAATTCACTAATAATGTAGGAGAGTATGTGACACTCATTATAGGACTAAAGTTAACTACAAAGTCAGAACTGAGCATCTCAAAATATACTCTGATTCATAACTAGTGGTCAACCAAATCAAAAGAACATACCAGATTAATTAGCCAAGCATTGTCAAATATGTAGAGAAAGTTAGACAGCTCCTAAAGAAGCTCGAGTAGGATAGGGGACAATGGGAAATCATTCAAATTCCCAAAAGTGAAAACTCAAAGGCAGACTTACTAGCCAAATTATTAACAAAAGATAGTCAAACATTTAAAGAGCTTAAGCCGACTAAAGAGTTGATGAAGTTAAGCACTAAGGAGTCAGAGATCATAGATATCCAAAAAGTAATAGAATGGATGAAGCCAATCATTTAAAATATCAAACATGGGGTACTCCTATAGGATAAGTTGAAGGCCCAAAAGTTAAAGATAAAAGCTACATACTACTCCATGCATAGTAAGGAACTCTACAGAAGGTCCTTATCACATCTATGGTTTAAGTGTGTATTACTAGAGAAAGGAAATTATGTGCTTAGGGAAATTCATGAAGGGATTTATTGAGCTCATGAATCTCCTCATTAGCTGATCAGAAAAGCATTGCTCTAGGGTTACTATTGGTCCACTATGTCCCGAGATGCTCACAAATTAGTTCAAGAATGCTATAAGTGTCAACAATTTGCTTGCCTTAGCCACAAGCCTTTCAATATTCAACATTCAATTGGGAGTCCTTGGCTTTTTGGAATATGGGGAATGTATATCTTAGGTCCATTTCTTGTTTTAACCTTTTAAAAAAAGTTCTTGATCACAGCCATAGATCACTTCACTAAATGGATAGAGGTTGAAGCTATCCTAACCATCACTGAAGCCTAGATTCAATACTTTTTCTAGAAGGAAATCATCTACAGATTTGGCATACCACACACCTTGATAATATACAATGAGAAGCAATTTGACAATGAGAAATTTAGAAGGTTTTATTCTGATCTTAATATAAAACTCTGATTTACTTCAGTAGCTCATCCGTAAATCAATGGCTAAACAGAAGTCACCAATAGGATCATCATGGAAGGTCTAAAGAAGAGATTAAATGAAAACAAAAGAAATTGGATTGAAGAACTCAACAATGTCATTTATGCATATAGAACAACACCCAGAACCTCCATATGAGAAATACCTTTCAGACTAACTTATGGGATGGATGCTGTAATCCTAGTGGAAATTAGGCCAGTAAGCTAATGGGTAACTGAAAATCTAGATCAGGAAGTCAATAACATTAATGCTTAAATATACCTAGATCTACTTGAAGAAATAAGAGAATGAACATCCATTGTAGTAAAAGCCCAAAAGTAGAGGATTATAGAGTATTACAACAAACATGTCCGATCAAGGCAGTTTAAGGTCGGAGATTAGGTGCTTAGAAGGGCTGACATTGGCAAAGATAGCTTAAGAGTAGGCAAGCTCAGATTTAATTGGAAAGGCCCTTACCATGTCATTAAAAAAATGACTAAGGGGCCTACAAGATCAAGGATGAATAAGGAAAAGAGCTACCTTGATATTAGAACTCATATACTCTTTAGAAATACTATCGATAAATGCTCTTAGCGTTTTGAGAAATAAACACTTCATTTATCATTAAAAATGTTTTATCATAAGAAAAAGAGAGAGAACTTTTGACTAAGTAATTTACAAATTTGCTTTAGTATTAAGAGGCTCAATCCCTTTAGCGAAAGCAAGATTCACATTTTTAGAATTTTGAGACTTAGTCAATATGGTTAGCTTAAAACCAGAAGCAATAGCACCAGAAGAAGATTTCTCCTTAATAGACCTTAGATCCTCTAGTTGCTTAGAAGATGATTTCTCAATAGCGGACTTCCTTGTAGTAGCCTTCAGATTCTTTGATCACTTGGAAGAAGACTTACTCTGAGCATCTTCTTTAGCAGCTATTTTGGCTATATCAGTGGGTGTAATCTTTTTTAAGGTTAAAGAAGTCCATATCAGGATGTTGAGCAAGCAAGATCATTTGACACTTAGACTTGTAAGCCTTAAGAATTCATGCAACCATCTTTTGATAGCTTTCATTATCACCTTTACAAGATTTCTCTACTTTAGTAAGTTTTTTTTTCAAAGCCATAAGCTAGGAGTCCTACCCCTCAATCTTTGAAGTAAGTTAGGCTTGATAATTCTCCAGCTCTTTGACAATCTTTTGACTCACCTCAGCCTCAGATCTGGCCTTAACATTCTTTGTCTGGCAAAGTTCTAGTGCCTTTTTTGCTATCTTTAGCTTATTTTCATAATCAATGGCTATTGTACCAACCTGAGTCTCATTTAAGCTATATTGGCTCTTGGGGAAGTAGTACTTATCTAGCCAGTAGTAAGGCCTGAGTCATCTAAAATAAAGAAAAAAATTATAACCAAGAATATCGGTATACATAAGCACTAGCAAATAAAGTAAAAGATAATTACTTCTAGAGAATGTCCAATCATGGAGTTGAACAAATCATCGTTATCCATATCCATCCACCACTATATGTCTTTAGGGAGCAAAAAAGGCTCAGTATATTGTTCCTTAACTTAAGAATTCAAGATACTTAGAGGCTTCATTTCTTTAAGATCCATTCTCATATCCAAGGATCTGAAAATTTTTAGGCGTTTAATAAACACCTCATTGCTTAGCTCCTTCTTCTCAACATCCGAGTCCTTGTTTGGGGATTAATATTTATAAGTCATCGATATTTCCTTTTAAGAAGGATTGACCATAACTTTTCCTTTTTCACTGGGTCTAATATTAACTAAGACCTCTAAAACACTTAGCTCTTGAGCAGGTGAAGTAATATGCATATCCTCTTGGGTCTCTAGCTCATCATTTAAAAGTTGTATCTTATTCACAAAGGCAAAAAAGTCAGCCATCTACAAATAAAAAGGAATGAAAGTTAGAATACACCTTCAGAATCTCATAACTTACCATTAACATCTATACTCATAGGGTAAACTCTTTGGAGGTATCTCTAAGATAGATTCTCAGCAGATGTGCCATCAGCTACACTCTGAATATGCAATCTCAGCACCAATTTAGTATCCCCTTTTTTCTTATTCAGACTATACATATACCTGAGCATGTCTAGATCCTGCTCTCTACCCTTCTTATGCATCAACTTTATATACTCAGTCAAGATCTGGTAACTGTTAGGGTGAAGTTGGCAAAGCGCTATGTTGTATCTATTCAAGAAGTTCCTCACAAAAGGATCTAAGGGAAATTTTAGCCCCCCTTCAAACTGATCAAAGTACATGACCAATTTTTGCCATTCTAAAATAGGGGTGTGAGCCTTGAAATTTTTGTCTACCGTGTGTAAGGCATATTCCTGAGGAATGCTAAAGCATCTTTTATACTATTTGAGCATATTATCATCAATCCTAGATGCAAAAAGATTTAAAATAACTTACTCTTATAGAGCCATAAAAGCCTATAGAGAAGAAATAAAAACAACTACAGAGGAAAAATCTTCACTTGGGCAAATCGGGATCTTCTCTGGAGAAGTGTGGAGATCATAGTAGTAGAAAGGCACTAGCATATAGGAGAGTAGATGAAAAATTAGTAAAGATGAAAACATGAGAAAAGCTAAAGTGTGAAATAAGTAAGAAGATACACTATTTAAAGGGATAGAAGGGTTCTGGAATGACCGTTAATACTCTCACAGTTACTCATATCTCTCTCACCTAATATTAAGGGTTTTTTTGGCATAGAGAAGCCCACCAATTGAGCAGTTATTATTATGACAACCAAAACATCCCACATTCTGACACATGAATAGACATGATAGTTACACAATTCAAAATTCAAAAGAAAAAGGCATGACGATTGACAATCTCACTGCTAGTTGTCCTCATCTTTTTATCGGCACTCGGGCTGCGCTTCTAATGCACTGAGCATCTAAGTATAGTAATTAAAACTAGCACCCTCAAGTCACTTTGATAATACTGAGGTTCGATACTCAGGCCACGCTTCTAATTCATTGAGCATCTAAGTCCAATGACTGAAGTTGGCACCCTTATATAGTTTTGACAGTACTGAGGTTCGACACTCGGGCCGTGCTTCTAATGTAGTTCAGTGACTTAAGCTGGCACCCTTAGGTTACTTTAATGGTATTGAGGTTCAGCATTTAGGCAATGCTTTTAATGGACCGAGCATAAAACTCCAGCCATGGCTAGTTCCATCTGGTCAATTCTATAAAATTAATGGGTTAATCCCTCGAGACACTTAATAAACACCAAGCATCTATAAGTCTAGTTGGCATCTTCATGCTTTAATATTCAGACACTGTAATCTCAAAACTTGGTATTGAGCATCATCCCTTTTTTATGACTGAGGTTGGCCACCTTAGATCACCCTTTTACATAAGATGCAATTTTTCTCGCGGTCTCTCTCTCGGTAGAAGAATCACTATTCTAAACTATTTATCACCATGAATTTATTGGATTAGGATACATCAAACATAAATATCTGAACATACTTTCAGGGGGGACTCTTAATAATTTATATACATATTCCTATTCTACTAAGGGTTTATTTTCTTATGTAGGGGCTATTTGCAGATGAAGAATTTCCAAATCAGATAGGAAAAGGATTCCTAGTTAAGGAGACTCTCGAACAATGAAAATACTCCTCAAATAGGCACAAGACCTACATTAAAAAGGAATCCTATTTCTCTAAGGTTTGAGCATTATGATCCCTATAAATAGGACCCCATATCTCTCATTCTCACTCATTCTGTTCTCTCATACCCTTTGCTCTCTTTATCTCTCTATTTTAGTCATATTTATATATATGACTAAAATAGACTAGTAATCCATGTATAATAAAGTGGAAAGGCTTTTGAATTGGTAGTCAAACTCATAATTTGCAATTTTTTTCCAATATTTGAAAGACAAAACACTTTAAAACTCCTAAAAAAAGTCCTTTGTAGGATTCAAACCGGGGACAACAACCAAGCTAGCACGCATCATTTCCATTAGACTATTATGCATCTCTTGCGATCTTATTTTGCTTATTTATTTTATAATAATTTTGGTTTCTTGAATTGGCCGCCACCCTAAAGAAAATGTGTGGATCAGATCGGATCAATTTTGAAGTTTTGGAAAAATTAAAAACTTGACTTGCCTCGACTCATCCAATGCTTACTCCTATTCATACTTAATTTATATTATGATGTCTACCATAGTTTTTTTTAAAAATATATACTCTTTATTAATAACCACCTTAGATATAAAACACAATCTCATATTAAGGTGATAAAAATAAAGTAATATAAAAGTAGCTAAAAACCAAAATTACTTAAAAATTGTCCTTAAATTATACTTATTTAATACCACTACTTAATACTAATATTTAAATTTATAAGATAGTAAATGAGCTTGTTCACAAGGTTATTTAATGAGCTTATTCACGAGCTTACTTCATGAGCCTATTCGCGAGCCTTTTCACGAGCTTACTTCACAAGCCTGTTCGTGAGCTTACGTCATGTGCCTATTCGTAAGCCTGTTCATGAGCTTAAACAAATTAAGTTTCAAGATGCTCAGGCTCAACTCGTTTAGCTTATGAGCTTTAAAATTATGTTTGGGCACGGTTCGTTTAACTTAATAAATGAGCTTGAGCTAGCTTTGGATGAGCCAAATGTTGAGCGGCTCGGCTCAACTACACTCCTAATTAGTAGATATAATAGAAGTGATCAATATGGTGTAATGGACTATTCTCAAGTTCACTGTAGATTAGTCACTTAAACTATCACCTTTAAATAGAGATACAATACTTTCTTTGCCTTATGCATTCTATTATTAACAAAAAAAAAAAAAAACATATGCAATTTTTTACTAGTTGTGGGAAATTTTTTAAAGGCACTGTAGAGTAGATGTATTAATCACTTTGTGTGACTTTGGGATCATTGCCTAAACCTACTTAAGTTTATTATGGCCACTAAGTAATGTTTCCTTTTATTTTTTTAGTTCAGAAAACCTTGAAAATTGATTATGCTTTTCCTTTTGTGGATGAAAATGATAAAGCATCCTCACCATTAAACTGTACGTAGATCTTTATTGTTTTATCATATTATTTTTTATATTTACCTTTCATTTCCCACCCATTTATCCCCTTTGGACCATTGATATTTCTTTATTTTTTTCCATTAGTAAGTAAACTATATGCTATATGACTGACATTGAGCACTTCATAGATGTTTAATAAAAGAAAAAAATGTATACATGGGGTTCTAGTGATTGATGTAAAAGTTCAAAAGTGAGGATGCTGATAGTGTATACATGAAAGAAAATTTTAATTAATTAGCAAAGTTTGTTGATTTAGGAACAACAAGGATAATGCACTAAGCCAATTATTGGGTAGATTTGAGATCACCGATGCCTTATGACTCATTATGGCATTAACTTCTATTCTATTGATTGATGGATAAGGACCTTATATGTTGTTCTATGGATATGATTGTAGTGATGTCGCTGGCATAGTCTATTTAGCAGTGGCACTAGGAAAAATAATAGATGTAGTATATGATTTAATTAGGGTGCAGGGTGTCTAAAGTTTAGGTAAGTTCCTGTTTCTCCTTTATTATTTTTGGTAAATTAGTTGCGTATTTTAGATTTATTTGGCTAATTTTGTCTGTTGATGTAAGCTTGTAATTCCACAAGTGCCAAGAGGGGAGGTGAATTGGGTTTTTTTAGCAATATAGGGAATTTTGACTTCAGACTCAAGAGCAAGCTAAAAACCAAAATTAGAGCACAGTAGAATGAAGAATAAGAGCAAGAAAACACAAATAATTTATAGAGGTTTAGCCCTCAAAGACTACATCCTCTCTTTAACCATAAGTTGAGAATTTTAATCCACTATCAATATACTTCAGGGTGTAGATTAAAACCTTATAAGCTTAAACCAAAGCTACCTAAGTGTTTCCAAGGCTCACACTCAAACCTAAGTGTTTTTCATAAGGCTCACACTTAAACTTAAGTGTTTTTCATAACGCTCACACTCAAACTTAAGTGTTTTCTCAAGGTTCACACTCTAACCTAAGATTTTTTAATGGCTCACACTCAAACTTAAGAGTTTTTCATAAGGCTCACACTCAAACTTAAGTGTTTTCTCAAGGTTCACACTCTAACCTAAGAGTTTTTAATGGCTCACACTCAAACCCACTTGCTAAGAACAATCCTCTTAGCTTACAAGTGAATAAATCCCTAACCCAAGTCACTTAATCTCACTATTGAGCTCTTGAATAATGGTTTTAAACATTTACCAACCAACACTCAAGAACACTCTTGAGATAAAAGAGAGTACAAAGAGTCAAAGATGAAAGCTTAGGTGGTTAAAGAATGAATTCAAGATTAAATGCTTAAAGTTTCCTCTAAAAGTGTTTGTTTAACTTCATCCTTTTATTCTAACTCTATTCTAAGTAGTATTTAAACCCTCTAAGAGAAAAAGAGCTATTGGAGGTGCATTTAATACAAATAGAGCTATTTGAACCACCCAAGAAAAAGCAGGTCTGCACATCATCATGTTCATGACAAAATCACCATGATCATAATTCTGGAGGTGCCAAAGAAGAAATTTAAAATTGTGTGCTTTTATGATCATAATAATGGTGGTGATGTTGGTTATTTCAACTCTCTGCCATTTTTTTTGGAATTGGTCGTCATGATTATAATTGTGGTCGTTATGATTATAACACTGGTGGTGACGATGGTCATGGTAGCATTCTACCATTTTTTAAAATTTTGATTTAAATCTTCATACTTTTGCTTAAATTTTTTTCTAATGATTAGAACATGCTTGTGATCATTTATAATGAAGACTCCTATTTAACTTAACCAAATTTAACTTTAGATCTCAATAGAAAGTTTGATCTTCCATTTTCCCTGTTTGTCATGGTCATGATGAGTTCATCACCAATCATGATAGGGCTATAGACTTGACAAAATCAAAATGTTAACTTTTCATTCCTTAACTTGTGCAATTTTAAATAACCTAATTATAAACACTTAAGCATAAGGATTAAATATAATTGTATTTAATTAATTGTGACCATAAAAAATCATAATTTTACCTTTCAAGGTTTAACAATCTCCCCATTTTTAATTTTAATAAATAATTATATAAAATTAGGCTACAAATAGGAAGGAACTATTCCCCCACAAAATAAACCTAAAATTAAAATTGCAAAACATCATTTAAGTAAGTATATTTTGCATATTTGAGCAACAAGTTATCAATAATTGAGAAATATAAGTAAAGCATTCTCATGATGTATAGCAAATATAGTCTTAGCTGGTGACAGTTCAACTAAAAAATATTCAACATTCAACAATCTCCAAAGAAAATATATTCAACCAAAGAGAATATATTCAACAACCAACAATTCAAATTATCCATCTAAAACATATTCAAAAATAGTTCTAAAATGTTTTGATCCCCCTTTGCAATAAACATAATAAACAAATTTAATATCCAAGAATAAACCTTTTTCCCCTTTTTCCAAAAATAAGAAATACACATTTTACACTTTCTCAACCATAAAAACCTTTCTAAACCATATAAAATTTTCTCTCTAAACATAGTTCACCAATATTCAAAAACAAATATAAAAATTTTACATTTTCTCCCCCTTTGTTACTATAAAAAAAATAAGAAAGATTTCTAAAGAGAAAGATTATAAAAAGTGAAAGGCCATAACCATGTCAAGTTTTAAAAAGACTTGAAAATCTAGTTAAAAAGAAGAGTAATAATCCATGAGATAAAATGGAATGCAAAATGTAAAAGCAATTGTCCATGGCTCTAAGTTATGAACTTAAAATTAAAAGAGAGGTCCAAGAAATGCATAAGCATTAGTTAGTGATAATTTAACTTACAAAAATGAATTAGATATAAATCATTATTGCAAAATCATAACCTCCAGAATATGATTTACCATCAATCATGCATTACCAAAAGAATAGATCCAAAGTGTTAATCAACAACTACAATTCCAAAAAGATATTATTAGATTTAACAGGATACCTAAACCAAATCAAGCATAATATAACTAAATATTTTCTCACATAAGCAATATTCATAACCAATATAATCAAAATCAATTATATAACCAAAAGCAAATATTCAATTTAATTGCCAAATCAACCATAAAGTGACAATTAATGTCCATAGACAAGAACTAACACTTCTAAATCAATATCCAACCAATAAAAAATTAATAACCAATGATAATTTCAACAAGGTAGAAATTCAATTTCCTTATCCAATAGCCAACCAACCAAAGCACCAAATATTAAATATCCATATCTAATAACAAGTCAAACATAATAAGTTGTACAAAATCCTCAACATCCAACCACCAAACCAAACACAAAAATAGTATTTGAAATATAGCACTTTCAATTTAAACCTAAAAAAATTTCATTTCGTAAATACCAAATATCTATATCACTATCCAAGGCAGCCAACAAAATGAAGCAAAAAAAATGAACCAAATATGTCTTAAAAAGGCATAGGTTGTAACCATTTCCAGTTCTTACAAATACCTGAAAACCAAAAAGCATTAAACCAAAAAAAATTTATGAAATGAGATGCATGATGCATAATCTATAATATACATGAGCGGCGGGGAGATGAGTTCTCAAATAGGTGACATCAGTAGCAACAACACTAATTTTGATGTCCATGAGGCCAATCTACGACTCCAAGGCAAAGATAGAGGTTTGAACAACTTCAAATTGATCATCCAAAAGGATTAAAGTTGATTGAGCATGGATTGGAATGGGATTGCTTGTCTTGGCTTCCTCATATTCTTTAGAGGCTACAATTTTAGTATGAGGACAATAGTGGATCATGTGGGCCCTTCTTTACTATAACTTTAATCTTTGGACCCATTTTTGTTTGCTCTTTAGTGGTTGCCATGGTGACAACCACTATTTAAGTAGGGACTAAGAGGAAAAAGATGTTTCAATCAATTTTTTTAATACCCACTTAAGATGAGAAGATGATGGGAGATGATAATGAAATGATGATGATAATGATATGGGTTTGGGGTAAGACTATGAAGAGAAAAGGAATCTTGAGAAAGAGAAAAAAATTAGGTTAAAGATAGAAAAGGGAAAGTGGGTGGCACAAAGAGGATGAAGATGGAATGGTTAGAGTAGAAAATGCTTTAAATACCTTAATACTAAAGCCTTTATCTCAAACAATTCATAGTCTCTTTTAAGCATTTGTAATTTCTTATTCTTTACTTGACTAGTGCCTTTATGCTTAGTCTTTAAACATTCCCGAATCTCTTTAGCGGATGTCAAATACTCTATTCCATTATATTCTTTCCTACTCAAGCCATAATAGAGAATAGTAATTGCTTTTCTATTTCTCAAGTTGGCTTTAGACTGCTCATTACTCCATTCCTTTATAGGAATGATCACCTTATTTTCTTCATTATCTTTTTTTGTTGGAGGACTCCAACATTCTTTAATAATATCCTATAAATTGACTCATTCACTATCTTAGAACATCTCCATTTTATTTTTCCAATATGCATAATCGATACCATTAACAAATGGAAGTCTTGTATAGTTAGGACCATGAACATCGGGGGTAGCAATAACTTGACTTATGGAGGCCATGATGTTTTCTTTAAGATGGTTAAATCTTTAAGAATGGAGACTAAAGCTCAGATACCAAATGAAATTCCACAAATGCCAAAGGGAGGGGAGGGGTGAATTGGCTTTTAAGTAATATGTGGAATTTTGATTTCACACTTAAGAGCAAGCAAAAAAATAGAATTAGAGCATAACAGAATGAAGAATAAAAGCAAGAAAACATAAGGAATTTATAAAGGTTTGGCCCTCAAAGTCTACATCCTCTCCTCAACCACAAGTTGAGAATTTTGATACATTATCAATCTACTTTAGGGTGTAGATTAAGCCCTTACAAGCTTAAACCAAAGCTACCCAAGTGTTTTCCAGGTCTCACACTCAAACCTAATTGTTTTTCATAAGGCTCACACTTAAACCCAGGTGTTTTCTTAAGGGTCACACTTAAACCCAAGTGTTTTCAATGGCTCACACTCAAACCCACTTGGTAAGAACAAGCCTCTTAGCTTACAATTGAATAAAGCCCTAACCTAACTCACTTAATCTCATTATTAAGCTCTTGAATAATGGTTTTAAACACTTACCAACCCACACTTAAGAACACTTTTAAGATAAAAGAGATTACAAAGAGTTACAGATGAAAGTTTAGGTGGTTGAAGAATGAATTCAAGACTAAATGCTCAAAGTTTACTCTAAAAGTGTTTGCTTAACTTCATCCTTTTGTTCCAGCTCTATTCTAAGTAGTATTTAAACTTTCTAAGAGAAAAAGAGCTGTTGGAGGTGCATTTAATATAAATAAAGCCGTTTGAACCACCCAAGAAAAAATAGATCTGCACGTCATCATGATCATGACAAGATTACCATGATTATAATTCTAGAAGTGCCAAAGAAGAAATTTGAAATTATGTGCTTTCATGATCATAATAATGGTGGTGACGCTGGTCATAACAACTCTCTGCCATTTTTTAGAATTGGTTGTCATTATCATGATAAATTCTTCATGATCATATAATTATGGCCGTCATGATCATAACACTAGTGGTGACTATGGTCATGACAACATTTTGCCATTTTTGAAATTTTTTATTTGAATCTTCGTACTTTTGCTTAATTTTTTTTTAATAATTAGAATTTTCTTGTGATGATTTATACTGAAGATTCCCATGCAACTTGACCAAGTTTAACTTCAGATCTTAATAGAAAGTTTGATCTTCCATTTTTCTAGTTTGTCACGGTCAATATGAGTTTGTCACCACTCATGATAGGGTTGTAGACTTGACAAAATCAAAATGCTAACTTTTCATTCCTTGACTTGTGCAATTTTAAATAACCTGAATATAAATACTTAAACACAAGGATTAAATATAATTTTACTTAATTAATTGTGACCATAAAAAATATTATTTTAACCCTCAAGGTTTAATAAAGCTTAAGTTGGTTTTATGTATTTATATTTTGGATTTATTTGCAATTCTATAAGCAAAAAGAGAGTTTTTTTTTTTTTTGAATTTCTTTTGTTTTCCAAAAATGATTTTGCATGTTAAGAGCTTATAATCATTTATCTCAACATACCATTTCACATGATGCAACGGTTAATTTGGAGCACATGCCAGCATTTATGTACAGAAACTAACATGTTGCAATAAGCATGTTTGATGCACTGAATAGTGATACATTTGCAATAAGGTTTATCAAAAGATTGCAGTGGTTCCAGATCCTTGGGTTTCAATTCTCATTCCAATGCCACAACTACGGTCAAGGTTATTGTTATAAATATGAAAATATGGTCCATATTGGTTATTGAATATCCCAACACGAAGAAGTACCAGAGATAACAACTGGCTAAGGAATGATATTGTGATTGGTGCTTCCAATGTTTGTTGTAAATGACAGATTTTGAAAGCACTGAATTATTCAAGCAAGAAGTGCATTTAGTTTAATCCAATTTTAAAGTGATTTCAAATGTATAATATAGAATTTTTCACGCTTGCCAGTAAGTTGTTTTGGTAGTTTGTTTTTGTGGCATGTAGTGTATTCTTTCGATTCTTATATTGTTAATGCAGTATAATTTGAGCTCATAAGCGTAATTCTGGGCATAATAGAAATTGTTGTTGTTTACATCTTTAAATTTGACATAGACCATACGAATGTTCAAGTTAATTTTGTGTTGATTTGTCATTTTTATTTTTGTTTTGAATTATGATAGGGTTTTCATACTTGTGTCGGATCTGGTGGCAATAGGCATTCACCATAGTGGCATAAAGAGAAAGGAATTGAGGTACTCCTTTTTTGATTTTTCAATTTTCTGTTTCTCCGGCAGTGGTTCCTTTATGAGCTTAATCCTTTGTTTTTAATTGATCATAGTTTTACTTTTACTTTGGTTTGAGAGTTTCTTGGTCTCATTCATTAATTATTTTTGGGAATTTCTTTTTTGGATATTATGCATGGAGATAAGCAAGGAAAATGCACAATAAACGGACATGCTGAGTTGCTGATATATGAGATATTACTTGCCTTATTTTTGGATATGATTATCTTTATTCTTTATTTTAGCATCTGCAAGTTAATAATTTGAAATGCCACCTTTGTTTGTCTATTTATTGTTGATGTTTAGATGTTGCATAAAGATCCAGTGACAAGCATTGACATTGAAAAGCAAACTCTTGGAACAAATTCTGGCAAGTTGCTCAAGTATGGAACTCTTATTATTGCTACAGGATGTACAACATCAAGGTACCTTAGCATTATAATAGGATCAAGAGAGAACAGAGAGGTCGCTTTTTTCATTTTTCCACAGAAGGAATTCATTGCATGTTTATGGTTTTAGCATTTATCTACTTAACAGCTACACTTTTTGTTATGACATGCCCTTTAGACTTCCTCGACCAATTGCAATTGTTAATTTGTCGTAAATTTTCTGGGTTAAAGTTTTTTGTTTTGAGACATTTGCCATTATGGTATCTTTGATTTTATAATTTCATTAACTCTTGGGCCCTTTGTGTTTTTGTTTCTCTTCTTCTACATCCTCCTGGGAAGAGATTGCCTATGCGTCTAAAGGATTTAGGTTCCTTCTGTCTTCCCGAATGCGTTAAAGTTTGATGTTTTTTATCTTTATATTTCCCTTGCTGAATTATTTTTCATTACTGCCTGGCCGAAAAGATTGTTTTACTTAGTCAATCTTCAGTTGTGTTATTTTCCATCTCCTTTGCTCTCTCTCTCTCTAAGTTTGGAGGAGCATTATGTTATATAAAAATCTTTCTTGCTGCCAATTTAAATATATTATGTTTTGTTCTTTACTTGCAGTAGTAGCAAAACATGTCATGCAACACAGATGAGCATGTGGCCATGCAAACAATTGCCATATTGCTATTTGCTAATACAACAGTCTAAGCTAGAGAAATCAATTTTAGGAATCTAATTATCGTTCATTGAAGTAAAGCCTCATATAACACTTCATTAGTTATTATTTGTACATATGAAAAAACCAATTAATATCAATATATTATTATATATAACTTCATTCCATAGTTTGAAATAAATTATTATTAAAAAAATTACATCTCAACGCAATACGCGGATCACCCTCTAGTGAGTAAAACTCTTTAGCACCTTACAATTTATTTGGTAAAAAAAAAAGGTCCTGTATCAAGGTAACTTTAGAGTTGGTAAATTTATTAAAATATTAATGAAACATACTTTTTTTTTTTTTTTTTTCATTATTAGTGAAACATACCTCTTCCATTATAAATCTAGATAACTAATAACTTTTTTATTTAAATAAAGTATGCTCACTTTTGTAAATTATAAATTATTTAATCCAAATTCTTTTTTAACAACTAAACTAGTGCAAAGGAGAACATAATTTCTCTACCAAGCCACACCTGAATGGTACCTAAAAGCTATCAAATATACCATACCATGTTCTGGTATTAAGTTGCATTAATGCATCCCCATGAATGATTTAATTGGTAAAAGATGTGATGTTATTAGAGATAGTTGTTAAAAAAATTAAGTTGGGTTAATGCAACTCGCAATTTAGACAATGGCTATGCCCTGTAACTCTAAAAGAAATTTGTATTTTATTTTTTTTATTTATTTTCTCCATCACCAAATCCATGCAAAATACATTTCATACATCTTAATAAAATTTTAGCAATACGTTTCATAAATATAAATTAGATATCACAATTTATGCATAGTGGCTTATCAAATCGGCTGGTCAGCTTATCCTCGTCATTTTCATCCAAGCTCAAACTTCCCAGGTCTAGCTCATTCCCTGAGTGCCACGCTGGCGTGACATTTTCAAAACCGTTCCACGTCAGCCTCCTTAATCCGCTCTTATTCAACCTCATCACGTATAAATCTCCATATGGTTGAAAATGATTGGGCCACGACACGGGATCAGCTTTCACACTCGCTAAGTTGCTCATGAACAGCAGCTACTCTCCGTCGTTGTTGAAACACACATGGTTTATCCTTTCTCTATTCACTTCACTCGACCCCTCTGATCCTGCCACGTGGATTCTCTTCAAATAAGAGCCGGCATGTCTTATTACAGATATGCTAAATGCGGCAACATCATCTAGATTATGCATATTTGAAGAAAATGCTATAAGATCTCCTTTAGGTGACCAGCTAGGCATAGTATCAATCCATGGCCCTTTCATCAATTGACGTATGCCACCGTTAAATTCACCCCCAACGACGCCGATTATGTACAGGTTCTTGTGACTAGAACGGAACGCGATAGACTAACCATTTGGCGAGCTTGACGAAACAACGTTATTACCTGTGTCTTATCTCGTTAGGATCTTTACATCACACGGGATTTCATTATGATCAGAGTTGAGATCAGATGGGTTAAATGTAATACGTGCAATCTGCACTATTGTTTTAGCTGACTCAAATATTGGACCGAGAGATGTAAAGATTACATGTTTCTTGGATGGATTTGTAAAAGGCTACACGGTCTTTGAGTGGAGTCCACTGCTTTGAACCGTTTGATTTAACAATTTTAATGCCTCCATTTGAATCAAGAAATTCAGGATTGAATGCTATAAAATCATTGGTCGGAGAAAATGAGGAAAATGATCCATTGGGTCTCAGCATACGGAGGTCTACAATTAGGGCTGAGAATTGGCCAAGTCAGTTCAGTTCGGGTTGGAAATTGTGGTTCCGAGCGATTTCAATTTTAGGTATGGACAAGCCAAACCGTGTAGATTTTAGGTATGAAACTGACGGATTGATTAATTGAAATATCAAGCTATTCGGTTTGGATTTTTCAAATGGGCTAGGGTTGATTTAGCCCTTTAAAAATAAGCCCAAAAAGTAATATTACTTAATTTTCATTATATAGTGGGCTTGAACCATGATGCTTAATGTTTTACATGCCCATTAAAAATAAACAGATTGGTTAAACTAAAATCACAAATATTAAAATCTAATAAAAATGAGATGAGTTTCAGAGAATGTTTTTTAAATCAACAACAAATTGGTTATAACGAAGTTTCTGACAATAACATTAATGCCACCATAGAAACTTTGCAAACCATCTAGTACTTGAATTATATAGGTAACAGAGGTGGAAGCCTCATCATCAACTTATCTCATAATATAATTAAAAAAACAAAAAATTAAAGAGATGTGAATGAAAGCATTAAACAGAAATAAGTTATCTACTGTAGGCAGCAAGTCTCCATTCCACAGGAATATTTCCTTGATCAATTGCTAATAATTCAAAAGCAAACCTGTTGCAACAAAAAGTTAGCGAGACTAGGGGAGGCTTAGATTCATAAATGAAGTCATGCTAAAGAAAATGCAGCCACATTTCCAGTAGCTATAATTAAAAAAAGCTACCAAGGAAACTTAAGTAAAGAGTATTTGCTTAGTGACTCAGTTTAATATGAGTGGAAACAATCATCATAGCCTCAGAAACAAATAATGAATGCAGCAACAATACTGTGAACAACATAAATCAAAGTTCATGTAGTGGAGGTCACATTTAAACAAAAACTAAATGCAATAGCAACACTGTGTACAACTTGCAATTGATGCTCATCAGTGGAGGTTATATTTAGGCAACCTAGTCAAGTATAAAATATTCACAGGCACAGACAATAAATGGAATCATAAGCAACCAGTATAGTCAGTATATTTACTCAAATATAGGTTTGCATTTGCTTGCAAGTAAAATCAGTTAGGAATTAAGATATGGTTGAGGCAGGTGTTATAATTGGCCTAACACCAACTGTTGGTAGCTTTGAAGCATAAAAAAAGGTATTAGTAATTATAGATAAATTAAAAAAATATAACAAAAAGTGATTATAAAACCATGCTTAATACCTTTCTCAAAGTTCTCTAACTCCTCAATTGCTTCTTCAATTAAAATAGGTTGACTACCTTGTCTTAGCTAATCAGATGTGCAAATCAGTGATTTTACAATCTTTGGAGTCAATGAACACCTAAAGGCATCAAGTACTCTCCCACTTGTACTAAAAGTACTTTCAAAAGCAACAATTGAGATGGGAATAGCCAAAACATCATGAGTAAGTTTAGAGAGAACTGGGAATCTCTCTGAGTTTAATTTCCACCACCTTAATATATTGAAGTTCCCATCTTCTTCAATAATTGCATCATTCAAATACAAATTAAGATCACTCTTTTTCCTTCCACCTAAACCCTCTTCCTTTTTTTGTTTATTAAACTTGGCTTTTAAAATAGAAATAGAAGCAGGTACACCAACACTAGAAATAGATTAGCTAAGAGTTCCAGAATCAGATGAGCAACTTTAAGAAGTAGATGCATTGACAGGTTTGTAAAAGGCAACATAATCTTTAAAAAGTTCATATAGGGCATACTTGACATTGTTGAATAAGCTTCCATCTTGTAATTCTCCATACATTGCATTTAAGGAGAATCCTATGAATTCAATTTTGTCCCTAGGATCAAGAATGTTGACAATGAAAATTAGCATGTTCATTTTTTATGGGTCACCCCAATACTTGTCAAACTTGGACTTCATGCTAAATCCCATTTGCCTAACTTACAAATCAGATGATTTTTGAAATTCATTTAGCTTACAGAAAAGGTCTGAAATTTTAGTAAAAAATAAATTGGTAGTAAAATATTTTGAACCTGAAATTCTCAAAGTCAATTCATAGAAATTGCTGAAGAAAATTCACTTATTGTTTCACTATTTACTAATCCTAAAAAATAGGGACATTCTCACCCAAATCTACCCTAAAACTAAACTCTTGTTCTTTGAAAACCTGAAATGACTTTTCATAACTACATGCAGTCCTTAACATCAAGTATGTGGAGTTCCACCTAGTGGGAACATCAAGTGACACACTTGATTTGCAGTCAACACCTACCATGTCACTATATTCCTTAAATTTTCTCTGTTTAGTAGGGGAGTTTCTAACATACCTAACAGCTTCCCTCACCCTTTTAATTGCTAGGTTAGCATCTTTCAAACCCTTATTAACTACTAAATTAAGAATATGTGTAAAACACCTCATATGGACATACTTTGATCTAATTAAGATCACACCCCAAGTCAACAATTTCTTTTTAAAATAAGAAATTGCTATGTCATTTGATGAGGCATTGTCTACCATCACACTAAAAATATTCATTAAACCCCCACTCAAGTAAGTAGGTTTCTAAAGCTTTGGTTATGTACTCCCCTCTATGTGAAGAAATAGGGATAAATAATGTAATTTTCTTATGTAGCCTCCACTCATCATCAATGAAATGTGCTGTATTGCATATATAATTGATTCTCTGGGTAGAAGTCTAGGAATTAATTGTCAGACTAACCCTTTAAGAATGTTCTTTAAAAAAATTTTTCATTTTAATTTGCTCATGCACATAAGAACCAAAACAATCCCCTTTAATTGTCCACCTAGCGGGAATCTTAAACCTAGGACATGTTATAGAAATAAAGTTTTTAAACCCCTCCCCTTTAACAAACTTGGAAGGCAACTCATCAATTACTATCATTTTAGCAAGTGTAGTCCTAATTAGCTTTTGGTCAAATTTCCAAGTGCCAACTAAGCCTATAGCTTAATTTCCATTTGCTTCCACCCCATCAGTTTTAAAGGTTAAAAGGGCTTGTCTAGAGTCTTTACTATATGGCATTTTTTTGCATTGTAACATGTGATTTCTCATTGAAAATGTGCCATGTATTTTTGAATTAACACCAAATTTATTAGAATAATAAATACACTTAGCTTTTTGTGTAATGCCTTTGCTATATTTAATCTTCTCAAAATGCTCCCAAGCCCTCGATCTAGATTCAGTCTCTTTCCTTTTAGCAGCACCATCATTTTTCTTAGTAGTAGTAGCATCTACTTTATTTACTTCCATCTCATTTCGTGATTTAGCATCAGGGACATCACTAACATCAGGGATAACACCAGCATTAGGTACAACACCACCAACAACAATTTAATTGCTACTAGGATTCCCAACGTCCATCCTACAACACATAGTCACACAACACAATAACACCAATCTAACAATAAGTATATATAAATAAATATAACATCTATTAACTTTGTTTATTTAATAAATATAATCTAAATATAAAGCATAAATATTCAAATAATTCAAATAAAAATTAATAAGACTAAAATTAAATATTAAAATTACAATAATTTTTCATTGAGGGTTTATTAAATTAAATGGAATATAATATATATTAAATATAAATTCATGAATATATATAATCTAGATATAAATCATGTCCATTCAAATAATTAGAGATATACAAATAATAAGACCAAAATTAAATATTAAATTACAATAATTTTTCATTTAGGGTTTAGTACATTAAATGAAATCTTAAAATAGATTTAAATTAAAATTTTATTAAAATAGTAAAATAAAAATTCCTAGGAACCAAAACAGACCATGAGACCAACACTGTGAAATAATTTTTTTTTAAATCAAATAAACAACAAACATTTAATTACAACAAATCAAGAAAAAAATTCAAGAATATACCTTATTTTTTTTACAAAATGAAAATAGTGACAGAAAAGCTAGGAGATCATACTCAGGCAAGACACAGATCGAAAGAAAGCAAAGAGATCTTGCTTAAACTACATAAATTGAAACAAAAGTAAAGAGATCTTACTCAAACAACACAAATTGGGAAAATGCAAGGAAGCTTCCACCTTTTTTTTGAATAAACTTCATTGCATGCATCATCAGCTTCAATAAACAAAACAACCAACAAAATAAGTTAAATATAAACAATATTTACAATAAAAATTTAAATAATCATAAAATTTTTACCATTTAATGTCAATAATGGACATGGTTAAAAATCAAGAAATAATCAATTTTGTATATCGACATCAAGATTCAACATATGCATGTTATAGATCTATTCAAGATTCAACACATGCATGTTATGGGTCTGTTTAAGATCTCCATTGTTGCCATTCTTTCACTAAGCAAACAATAAGGAAATTAAAAGTAAAATCAATATAGATGAGACATCCTCTAGATTGAGAGGCTTAAAGATTACTATTGAGAGAGATTAAAAGAGTGACCTAGACACAGATGAAAGAAGTAGGGTTATAAAAAAAGGATTAGAAGGAGAATATTAGGGTTTTAAAGGAATGGGAAGCGGTTGAGGGTCAGGGAAGGGAATGGAAGGAAACTAGGGTTTTCTGGAGAGAAAAACACAGGAGTGGTGTAGAAGAATTGAGAGAAATGAAATGAGTGATATTTGTTTAAGGTTAGGTATATTATGTATTTATACATATATAAAATGATGTAATATTGGTTAGGGTTTTTTGAAAAATCAAATGGGTTGGATAGCCAACACCCTCCCATGATCCGACACTGCAAATTTGGTTCTCCTCGACCTGTAATACCTGAACCTGTCTTGGCCCTATTTCAATTCTTTTGGCCCTTTAATTTAGAGCAAAAAATTTAGCATGGCTAGATTTTCCTCTCCTTTATTTACAATAAGAGCTTTAATCGGTTCAAAATTAGACCTGACTGACCTCTAGATCGGTGGTACCCGATAAACAACGAATTTTGACAAATAAATGGATTATTATGATGAAAATTCAGGTTGATTGACTTAGTAACTGGATAAAAAGTCTTTGAAGCAAGATCAAATATCTCAATATACTTGTAATTCTTATTATGTCAATGAGTTGTGATGACAATTCTTTCACAATTGTGTATAGCTACAGGAATGAAGCAATGAACCCTGGCAGAGGACCCAAACTGGAGCCTTTGGAAATGCAGAAAAATCTTTTATATTTTTTAGGAACTGGACTTGAAAAATGCTCCACCATTCTTTATCAACTTCTCAGTGGAAATAGATGGAGTCACGCGACCAGGTGGGCCAACCACCTCTTTCACAAACAATAACTCATTTATCTAGGTTGGATTATTTGAAAACAATGATATTTGTAAAAAGCTCATGGAATTTGCCACCTTAGCGGTGAGAGCCATAGGATGCAATAATTATAAATTTATCAGTAAGAGAAATGGCGAGACTATAATCAATAACACTAGGAGAGCTTAAATGAGTGAGATTATTATGATTAAGGTCAGCGGAGTAAAGAGCACACCAACTTTTAAAAGGTTGATTAAGCTTTTCATAAGCTGAAATAAAGTAGAGGTGATTATTCTTGATGATTGGGGGGTCGTGGAAGAGGCTTTCTGGTACTAGTGACAATTGCTTAGGTTTGGGATTAGGAAGTTGTGGTTTGGATAGGTAAATTATAAAGAAACCTGTTCATTCTAATATGTAGATGATGGATTAATCTTAATGATGTTGGGTAATGAATTAGGCATTATAGTTGATGGACATGCTATCAGTGAGGTGATGCTCATCAAAGGTGGAGAACCTGGAATTGGTAAGTGATACCCCATATACATAATCCTATTCTACTAAGGATTTATTTTCTTATATAGGGGGTTACTTACAAATCAAGAATATGAAAATTAGATAGGAGAAGGATTCATAATTAAGAAAACTCTTGGACATGAAGAAACACTCTCCAAATAGGCATAAGTCCAACATAGAAAAGGAATCCTATTTATAGATGGTGGGGTTTAGCGTGCGTTTAAGATTTTAGCAACCACGACACTATTTGAGCTCAGGGCTCTAGAGAGCACACTAACCATTGTCACAAAGACATGACGTGGAGATGAGGAGTTGCCACATAGGGTAATAACTGGGACAAATCGAAAAGGTGGTACTCGATTCCCTAAAAGAAAGCTAGCACTACAACTAAAAGATTTTGGATACAGAATACTTAATTCTTTCAGTCTCATGTTCATTTAGAATTACTTTATGAATTACTATATTATCCTCTAATTGCATGCAATTTCATATAAACCCTTATTCTGGCAATTAACTCCAAGGCAAACTAGCTATGAAAATACAAGTAAATAATATATTCAATCAAACATATAATCCCTAAGTTAGTCTAATATACATGGATTTTAATTAAATGAACTAAATCTACATATTTTAATAAATGAGCCTAAAGACTAATTCCTTTTAATTTTAATTAAATAGACCTAAATCTATTTATTTTAGTTCTTAAAATAGGCCTAAATCTACAAATTATGGAGATATTTAAATTAGTGGGCCTAATTCTACATATTTTAATGCTAAAGTGATCTTAAATGTACAAATTATGAAAAAAGGTTTAAATTAAATGGGCTAAGTCTAAATTAATTAAATTAAATCAGTAGGGCCTAAAAACCCAAGCACTATAAATAATCATTTCCCAAACTACCAAAATGTACCACCCCCAGCTACCATAATGATTAACTCAGGAGTTAGTGAGGAAGAAGTGCTAAGCTCCTTTGCGGACCTACACCTTAAAACCAATGAGAAATCTCCTGATGCCCTTAAAGATGTGGAAAGAGTAGAAGAATTATTGGGTAAGCCTTTAGGCAAGTTCGACTATAAGGTGTTTTACACTAAACCACCTTCTTTTGACATACCCTTCAAGTCGATTGTGCCTACAGGATGGGGTGATGAGTTTGATGATGAGAAGCTACTAAACAAAAAATAAAAATGCACATTTGAGGTATAAAAAGATGAAGTCATGGAGACAGTTGGTAAGAAGATGCAAGAAAGTTGTTATGTCAGCTACCTGAAGGACAACCACTATGAGACTCAGCATCCCTAACATCTGGAATAGAAAATAAATTTTCTTATTATCTTCTTTGAATAAAATTTTAGTTTCTTATTTTATTTTGGTGATCGATGATATGAATTCTAATCATGCTTACTTATGTATTATCATTTTAATGGTACTTTGCATTGTGATATTGATAACATCTGCATGTTTGACATAAATTCAATTCAATTAGAATAATTCAGCATGGGCACAAATGCAAATTCAATGAACATTCATATATCACATGATGAAACTTTTGAGGATAGGAAATTTCAGAGAAAGGAAAAGTGAAAACAAAAAGAAAAAAAAGAAAGGAAAAAAGACAATCAGGTAAAAATGAGAGAAAAATATTATGTTAGGAAATTTAAAAGGACTAATTGGTAACAGAAGCTATATCATGTAATATAATGAATGTTCTCATTTTTGCCCTAATGAATGAGTAAAATTGTATTTGAAATTTTTGTTCAAATATCGCATATTCATCTTTATCGTATTGCATAAGTATTTGAATGGAAAGACAATACATAATGAAAGATAAAATCAAAGCTATGAGATCACTATTCTAGTTATGTTTTCTTTTTTATTGCCCCTTTATGATTTTTGTTTGTAAGTCTAGTGCCCCCTTTACCTAGGGAATTCAAGTGGCTCAATGACTCTGTTGCAATCCATAACTTGTAACTATCATTAATCATTGCATCAGCATCAAGCCTTATATTTAGCTCGAGAGTTATTTAAAGAGCAAGTCCAGTTGGTTTTAGATTTAAAAACTTTATTCAGTCAGTTTACCCATTCCTCTACATCTTCAATGCATGAGATTATAACTAATAGGGTTAGTAAGTCAAAGGATCAATAACAACAGTGAACGAATTGGGTCTCTTGCATATGAAAATGAAAAGACTGCTAGAATAGCATGAATGAATCCAGAATGAAACTAGGAGAAAAATGTAATTTTAGGGGCAAATTACATAACAGTAAGTCTGCATTCAAAAAGCGAAGATGGAACACTGAAGTATAAGAGCAAGCATAAGAGATCTCGGTTAGAATGAAGTATACAAATACATAAGATATCATACAGCAAAAACAATTGCAAAAAGAAAAGTTTAATAGTACATCAGTTAATCACAAACTCCAATGTCAAGCCATGGACCCCACTTACTAGCATGGTTATTTATCTAACAAATTTTATCAAAGACTCTGACATAGGAAGTAGCAACAGTGAGGCATTTAATGCTCAAACCTACAAGCTATTGATGAGGCACCTTATTCTCACACTCCAAGCTAAGAACATAGCTCTGTTCCAAACAGAAGACCTTTAGGATCATGCATGTCATACATAACATGCATACTGTAAGCACCCAATTTCAGGATGCAATTGTGCACAATTATGACGTAAGCCCTTATGATGAAATTTATTCAAAAATTGAACTTGGTTGTTGATTTTCTAGACTTTAGGAACTAAATTGCAACGTTTTTTAGGATTTGATTACAAATAAGTCATTTTTCAGGGGTCTTTTGGTAATTAAAAGTAAAAAAAAACTTATTTTTTAGGATCAGCATTAGTGTAATGCCGATCGGCATTATACAACGACGGTTGGCATTGCACAGTACCGATGCACAATAATTCCATTTTTTAATTTTTTTTGCATATTTTCCCTTATTTTTATCGATTTTTTAGTGTTTTAATTGGTTGAAAAATTCAAATTTTTATCTGATAAGGTTTTTTTTTAAAAATAAATGCAAAGATATTTTTTTGAAATCAAAACAAACGCTATCTGATCATCAGTTCGTTCCTCCTTTGGAGGAAGTTCAGTACGCGTAGACTCTACATTTAAAAGCAGAGTCTGCATGCGTGCGTGAGAGAGAGGTTTTGGCTGGAGGGACTTCTTTTTTCTTCTGGTTTTCGAAAGGATTTTTTTATAGGGAGAGACTGAGAGAAAGAAGACACAATGAGAAAAGAGAGAGACTACGAGCATAAAACCCTAATTTTCGATACTGAAATTTTCGAAGGCAATAGTCTAGAATCAACAATATCTTATTTTTAACGGTGATAATTCAATTTGAGGGGCTCAAAAAGAGGCATTTACACAGTATCTAAATCTCCTGTGTTATTTTTCTATTTCTTTTATTACTCTTTTTTTTTTATTTTCTGTTTATGATTTTTCTTTTATTTATGTTATTATTTTGATTATTTGATTTCATTGCTAATTTGCTTTTTTTTTGTTTTGATGTTCGTATGTGGATTAAGGAGGAGGATACTGCCTGTGTTTAATTGAATAAAAGATCCATAGAATACGATGGATGAACCTATACTATTTTAATAATAGTTCTTAGGATTTTAATTTTTATTCTTCATTTTTGGTATCCTGTGTAGTTTATTTTTAATTCATGGGTGTATAATTATTAATTTTAATTTTGTACATAGTTTGTAATAGCCCCAGTAGTGGGAATAATGAAAGATTTAAATATCCTTCACTTTAAAATTAATTAGTAATTAGGTTCAATTGAGTAAAAATTAATTAAAATTAATGGTGGTTTTAGTTAATTAGGGTTTGTATGCAATTAAATTAGGTTTTTTAGAAATCATATGTGAATGTGTGTTTGATTTGATTTTGTTATGTTTTTGTTATGTTTTTTGGACTTTTTATGTTTGTTTTTGGGCCCCAAGCCCACGTTTAGGTCTAACCCACTAAATAAATAGGCTTAAAAATGGTTTAGGACTTTAAATAATTAAAATCAACTTAGGCCCATTAGGTTAATTAGATTTTAAGCCCACTTAGTTAATTAAAACTTGTTTAGACTTAGCTCAGCCCACTTAATTGCATTTCTTTTAAAATAAATAGACCTAGGCCCACATTTCATTTAAAATAAAACCAGATTAAGACTTAGGCCCACTAATTTAATTTCTTCTTTAAAAATTGAATAGACTTAAGCCCATATTTTAGAAAGACTCAAAAATAGATTTAGGCTCATTAATTAATAAAATGTAGGCCCACTTTTATTCTATTTCACCTGTAAATAAAATGTAGATTTAGCTAACTTATTTAAATAAAATTAACATAGTTTAAACTTAGGGACAACGTGATCTTGAGTGCATTTTTTCTTGTAATTTTATTGACTTGTTGCCTTTTTGGGTAGATGGATGTTAATTAGGGTTTAATAAAATTGCATGTAATTAGAGGATGAAATAATAATTTATAAAATTATTCTAAATGAACACGAGACTAAGAGAAGTTAGTATTTCGTATTCAGAATCTCTTGGTTGTGGTGCTAATTTTCTTTTAGAGAATCGAGTACCACTAATCAAATTGCCCCAGTTATTACCCTGGGTGGCGACTCCTCATCTCTACGCCAAGTCTTTGTGATAGTGGTTAGTGTGTTCTCTAAGGCCCTGAGCCTAAACAGTGTCGCGGTTGCTAAAATCTTGGACACGTGCTAAACCCCACCGTCTACACATACACTTGAATACATTTATTGTGAAATACTTGTATACATTTATTGTGAAACACTTGCTTTGCATAATCAAGTCTTTGAGCTTAGACGAGATTGTGCAAATACTTTACTACTAACATTCAAAATTAGTGTTGTAAAAGTGCAGAAAGGTAGTTAGAATGTTCATATTTGAAGGAAAAGAGTAACACTATCAAGGTGAACCGAATACTCAATAGGAATTTAGACCTTAGGAGCCCAATAAATCATGAGCCCATCTAGTAAGGGAATATCATCGATAGTGACACTTGTAAAAGCATTATCTTTGCAACCTCAAGAGGCTGGATAGGATGTTCAAGCTCCTCATATTCAACATCCATCTCCATAGTCTCATAGAGAGCATCATCTAAAATATCTCTTCATAACAGTTAGACCAGTGTAGAGTATGGAATATGGTGATAAGAAGGTCCAACATGTCAGCGACACATTCGTTAGCCCTAAAAAGGGAAGAATGCACTTAAAAAATGAATGCACTCTGAAAAATTATTTAATCATGAAATAAGATCTCTAACTCTTGAACCTTTTTTTACAGGAGATGTCAATGAGAGGAATGAAGCCCTCTATCATAGCATTAATGGAATGATAGAAAAATAAATTCAGCCTAAAGCCATAACTTCAATGGTGGAGTATCATGACCTTGTGATCAGAGACATCATCATCACAATAAAAGGGAAGAATGCAAAAGAATGACATTGCATTTTGATAAAATCTCTTCACTTACAAATAAACCATATTAACTTATGACATTTTGTGCAAGAAAAAACAAAAGAGAATGAAGAAGGGGAAAGGAACCGATACATCAATAAGAATGGAAAAGGTTACAAATGCTAATCATTCATTAGAGTATCATCTTGTGTGGCAAACACCTTGAAAAATAATAAAGGGAAGTAACATAACTCTATTTCCTTAAATTATGTAATAAAGTTCTATGTCAATCATAAAATTCACAAATTGAAACTAAATTCATTCACTTCATGAGTTCATGTGCTAAAAGCCTATCTCATGACCTTTGATCATAGTGGCTTTCTTTTATTAGCCTCATAGAATTTGGATGAGCAGTTAATAGTTTTATGTTGAAAGTTTATAAACTCTAATCAATCTAATGCTTGCTCTACACCCAAACAAAAGGAAGAAAATGCAAAAACAAAATCTATGGACTTGCAGTATAAATTGCTTGAATTTTAAAGTATCATTTCAGTCTTTTAAATGATAAATGTGTATACAATCTACTCCAATGCTCATAAATGAGTATGAGTACAGAATCCCTTGATGGTATCCACACTGAGCAATACGAGACAGGTGGGGAAACACTAAGAGGAGAATCAAAATAAGAGCAAGCATAATTTACTCCAATGCTAAAAAAGAGCAAGAGTGTCAACATGAAACCTCTAGCGGTATCCATGTTGAGTAATACAAGAAAGGCAAGGAATACTAAAAGAGGACCATGCCAAAAATTGCTTTATTTACTGCAATACTCTATAAGAGTATAAGTATTCAAAGGACCTTTAGAACAGTATCCACACTGAGTAATATGAGAAAGGCCGGGGAATACTCGAATAAGGAAGGAAAGCACAAAAATAACTCAAAGATTATTTTGATACTCAGAATTCCATATGTTTATGCTCAATTTTCATAAGTTTTGTTTAGTAAATTCTCCCTAAAATTAGGTGTGGAAGTAAGCTCTTCACTTCATAAAAGATATGCTCTTAGCATAAGATGGTTAATGATCCCTCTGACCTTTGTAAATGGCAAATAAATGATAGTCATGAAAATCAAAATTAGTGAGATTCATTGAGTGAACTCTATCTCATAATAAAGTGATGAATTTTCTCATAAATTTTCAACATTATAATGTACTTTTGTAAATTTATCATGATTGAAACTAATTATAACAAGTCTGTAAGAATTGCAAATCCAGAAGGAATTCAAAGTCAGTCAATCAACACAGTAAAATTCAAAGTCAGTCAATAAAAATGCTAATTAGTTAGCACAAAGAATTCAAAGAATTTGACTCAAATAACCAAAGATAAAAATCGCGAGCAGTTATGGACTGTAGCATCAAAGGCAAGCAATGTAAGGGTTACAACTAATCATGAGTAGTTATGGACTGTAGCATTATAAAATTGAGTAATGAAAGGGTTACAGTCAATTTGCAAGCAATTATGGATTGCAGCATCATTGGTGACCAATGGAAGGGTTGCAGCTAATCATGAGTAATTATGGATTACAACATCATCGGTGAGTAATGAAAGGGTTACAACTAATCATGAGCAATTATGGATTATAGCATCATTGGCAAGTAATGGAAGGGTTGCAACTAATCATGAGCAATTATAGATTGCAACATCATTGGTGAGCAATGGAAGGTTTATAGCTAATCACGAACAATTATGGATTGCAACATCATCGGTGAGCAATAAAAGGGTTGTAGCTAATCGTGAGCAGTTATGGATTGCAACATCATCAACGAGCAATGGAAGGTTTGCAGCTAATCATGAGCAATTATGGATTACAGCATCAAAGGTAAGCAATGTAAAGATAGCAGCTAATCGCAAGCAATGTAAGGATTGTAGCTAATCACAAGCAATTATGGATTGTAGCATCAAAGGCGAGAAATGTAAGGGTTGTAGCTAATTATGAGCAGTTATGGACTGTAGCATCAAAGAAGAGCAATGGAAGGGTTGCAGCTAATCGTGAGTAGTTATGGACTATAGCATCGAAAGCAAGTAATGAAAGGATTGTAGCTAATCGATAGCAATTATGGATTGCAACATCAAAGGCTAGCAATGAAAGGGTTGTAGCTAATCAAAATTGCTAGCAATTTTATATTATAGCGTCAATAGTGAGCAACAAAATGGGTAGCATTGATTGAAATCATCAGTGAGCAAGGAAGAGATTGCAATTGATAAAAAACTTTGAGCAGTTACGAACTGCAAAATCAAAAGGTGAGCAACAAGAGGGTTGTAGCCCATTAAAGCTAGTAAGCAATGAAAGGTTACAGTGGATCAAAATCATTGATATGAAAGGATTGCAACAAAATCAAAAGTCATGAGTAGTTACGGACTAAAGCATTAAAGATAGGCAATGAAAGGGTTGTAGCTATTCAAAACTTGCCAATAATTATAGATTACAGTAGCATAAAGCTACATTGAGGAATGACAAAGTCAACATTGTACGACTGAGTATAATGTACCTTCTCAATTTGACTATACGACCAAGTATAGTCAACATTGTATGACAGAGTACAATGTATCCTTTCAATCAGGACTATACGACTGAGTATAGTTGACATTATATGATCGAGTACAATGTATCCTTTTATCCATACTATACGACTGAGTATAGTCAACATTATGTGACCAAGTATTATGTATCCTTTCAATCCAGGCAATACAATTGAGTATAGTTGACATTGTACGATTGAGTACAATGTATTCTTTCAATCAAGACTATATGACTAAGTGTAGTCGACTTGGTACGAGCGAGTACAATGGATTCTTCCAATCAGACTATACATCCAAGTATAGACAACATAATGCGATCAAGTGTGATGTATCCTTCCAATTTGACTATAAGACCGAGTATAGTCGACATTGTACGATCAAGTATGATGTATCCTTTCAATCAAGACTATACGTCCAAGTATAGTCAACATTGTACGACTGAGTACAATGTATGCTTTCAATTAGTGTTATACGACTGAGTATAGTCAACATCATATGGCCGAGTATGATGTATCTCTTCAATCAATGCTATACGTCAAAGTATGGTGTTTTTCTCAAATGTTTTAGTATTTTGCCTATTGTTTCATGGAAATATAAGCATTCATTGTAAACCAACGATTACTTATAAGCAAAAGCCTCAAGGAGCACATGTAAGTATCCTAACTCTTTACTTAGAAATTATGTGTTTATTTGCTTTGCCGCAATTTGTCTAGCAAATAGTGACAAAGGGGGGCAACTATAAGCACCCAATTTTGGGATGATTTGACTTTAGATGTGATAGAGGAATCAATGATGAAAATTGACTGTGAAATTAGACTTATTGAATCTGATTTATTGATTTTGAACTAAATTATAATTATTTTTAGGACTTTTTTAAAATTTTTATTTATCTATTTATTTTAATTTTTTTAAAAAAATTATAAAAGAAAATAAAAAAGAGAGAACTTAAAAATAAAAAAGGGGAAAAATAAATGAATAAATTTTCAACAAAAGGAAAACAAAAAGGGCCAAAAGACCAAATGGCAAAGTGGGCCAAAACATGACCAATGGCTATGGCCGTACAGTGGCCATTCCACTGCAATTAATGCCTTTTTTTGTTTCTTTATTTATTTGTTTATTTAGTTGTTTTGATTTTATGATAATTTCTAAGAAACTACAATTATCAACTTGTTAGGAGGAAATTTAGTTATATTTTGATTTGGATTTTTATTGTCTTATTTTTTTCCTATCTAAATAAACAAGATTTCACATAGAAAGGGGGAGGTTCCTAGGATTTTATTATTTTTTTCATCTACTTTCTCTAATTCTTAGGGGAGCAACAATATACCCACTTGAATTTTTATATGCTTTTCTTTAGTTCTTTGTCAAAAAAATCAGATTTAATAAACTAAAACCATATATAAACACAACAAAAGTCATAAGCTTTCATCAACAGTGATCATCCTTCGGAGGGAAATCAATACTGCATCTCATTCTCAAATCTTCTTCTCCTTCTTATTTTATTTTATTTTTAAATTTTGTTTTTTATTATTATTATTATTATTATTATTATTATTATTATTATTATTATTATTATTATTATTATTATTATTATTATTATTATTATTAATCATTCATTGACTAGTTTTTTAATTTTAGTTTTATTTTTTATTCTCTTAATGGATGAGGTGACATGAATTCACTAAGAAGAATATGTGAAGATCCATGCAATGCTGTGAATTAAATTTTGTATTTGAACATAGTCTTTAAGGTTTTTGGATATTTTATTTATTTTTTTATTGATTGTTTTATTTTGTATTTTTATTTATTTGGCTTTTTGGGTTGTATTTAATTTAATTTTTAATTTGCAGTAGATTATTGTAATAGCCCTAATAGTGGGAATAATAAAATTATGTGTGTGTGGTTGTGTGTTTTATTAATTGAGTAGTAAAATTAGGGTTTTAATTGGGTGATTAATTAAAATTAATGACTTTAAATTTGGATTAGATTTAAGTGGTTAGAATTAGGGTTACTTGTTAATTATTTTATTTATTTATTATTCATGGTCACTTTAATTAAATTAGGGTTTTTAGAAGAAATAAATTTGATTAATTGTTTAGTCTTTTATTTGGTTGTTTTGATATATTTTTATTGTTTTTGGGCTTATTTGTTTATGTATTTTGGGCCTTAAGCCCATGATAGACTCTAATCCATTTAAATAAATTTAGGTCTAGATTTTAATTAATTGAAATGTATTTTAGGCCCATAATTAATTAGAATTAGGTTAGAGATAACTTAGGCTCATTTAGTTAAATTAGATATAGGTCCACCTTTGATAATTAAAATTAATTTAGACTTAGCCCACTAAATAAAAGTCATTTCCATAACTTTTAGATTTAAGGCACACTTGTAAATTAAAACATGTAGATTTAACCCATTTAATTAAAATCAATGTAGATTAGACTAAATTAGGGATTATGATTTAAATGAATACATTATTTACATATGTTTTTCATGACTAGTTTGCTTGGAGTTAATTGTTTTAAATAAGGGTTTATATGAAATTGCATGTAAATAGAGGATAAGATATTAATTCTAAATGAACACATGACTAAAAGAAGTTGGTATTCCGTATCCAGAATCTCTTGATTATGGTGCTAGCTTTCTTTTAGAGAATCGAGTACCACCATTTTTTATTTGTCCCAGTTATTACTCTGGGTGGCGACTCCTCATCTACAGGCCATGTTTTGGTTATAGTGGTTAGTGTGTTCTCTAAAGCCCTGAGCTCAAATAATGTTGCAGTTGCTAAGATCTTAGGCGCACGCTAAACCTCGCTGTCTATAGTAGGAATGGGAAAAGATGTAAGGTGAAATAAAAAATTATGAGTCAAAAAGGTTATAGATAGTTTATTAGACTAGTGTGTAAGAAAAAGTGGAAAGGTCGTAGCCTTTCTTGGAAAAGGGCATGACTTTTCATTTGGAATTTAATTTTTAAATTGTGTTTGTTTATTTTTTTAGAAGGTGTTGAAGCAAGAAGACAAAAGCCAATAAAGTGAAAAGGTGATAAAAAGAAATGTAATTTAAATATATCAAATAATAGAAAAGCAAAATAAAAAGAATACAAAAACTAAAAAGTTAAAAATGGGGAAAATTTGCATGAAGGCACGAGTCGGCACCATGGTGATGACTCGACATGAAGCCATGCACAAAGGGGTGAGTCAGCACATATATGATGACTCACCATGCTTTAGCCTCTATAATGAGTCGGCACGATGGTGATAACTCGACATGGAGCCAAAGTGACAAAAATTCCACTTATACTTAATTAACCAAATTCAAATTTATGTCTTTATATTATTTGATTAAAATAAAATGTGTATAAAAGTAAAAAATATGCAAATAACCAAGAAAAAAATCAAAGAAAAATAAATTTATAAAAGAATATGTAAAAGAAAGGATTAACACAAATTTAAATGATTACAAGAAAAGAAATACTAATAAAACTATAAATGCTAATATTACTAAAACGTAGTTCAAATAAATCTAAATAAATGACATAAAATATTAGTGAATAACTTAAATAAATAAATAGAAAAGATAGAATGAAAAAGTAATACATTGCTACATTTAGTGGTTTATAGCTTGACCATACCTTGGCTAGCTTAAGGTGTAGAGAGAGATTGACTCCCTAGGAGCAATTACTTTACCAATTAAATAAGGCTTGAGATAATGGCCATTCACCTTGAAGATTTTCTTTTTATTATTAGCAATGTCAATAGCTCTATAAGGATGAGCCTTGATAACCTTAAAAGGTCCCGACCATTTTGACATCAACTTACCAGCAAACAACTTAAACCTTGAGTTGTAAAGTAGAAAAAATTCTTTCTTAGCTATATGCTTATCATGCCATAATTTAGTACGATCCTTATACAACTTCGCATTTTCACAACAATTCATTCTTAACTCCTTCAATTGATTGAGCTGAAGTAACCTTTTCATACCCGTTTTCTTCAAATTAAAGTTCAAAGCCCTTGTTGCCTAATATGCCTTATGTTCAATTTCCACGGGCAAGTGACAAGACTTCCTATAGCTCAATTGGTAAGGAGTAAGACCAATAAGTGTTTTAAAGGCTATCCTATATGTCCATAAGGCATCATCTAACTTTAATGCCTAATCTTTCCTTAAAGAAGAAACCATTTTCTCAAGAATCCATTTAATCTCTCTATTACTCACCTCAACTTGCCCACTTATTTATGGGTGATATGGAGTACCAACCTAGTGTGTTAACCCATATTTCTTCAAAAGAGCTGCAATCACATGATTGTAAAAGTGTGAACCACCATCACTAATTAATGCTTTAAGAGCACTAAACCTTGGAAAAATAATTTCGTAAGCATCTTCTTAACAACCTTTGCATCATTAGTAATGGTAGATATTGCTTCTACCCACTTTAAGACATAATCAACGTATTTATAGCTTAAAGAACTAGGAAAAGGACCTATGAAGTCTATGCCCCAAACATAAAAAATCTCAACTTCAAGAATTCCTTTTAAAGGCATCTCATGTTTCCTAGATAAAATACCTATTATTTGGCACCTATCATATGTAAGCACAAAATCTCTAACATACTTGAATAATGTAGGCCACTAAAAACCATATTGAAGTACCGTAGATGTTGTTTTTGATGCACTAAAGTGTTCACCTACATCTAAGGAGTGATCATGTCTCAAAACATCTTGAACTTCATCTTAAAGAATGCACATTCTAATCAAACCATCTGCACATCTCTTATAAAGTAATTGTTCCTCCCAATAATAAAACTTACTATCATGCAGAAATTTCTCCTTTTGCCTATAATCAAGCCCATAAGGAAGAACACCACTCACAAGATAATTTAAAATATCCATAAACCATGGAAGTTCCTAAATACCAAAGTAAGAAGATGTTTAATATGAAATGACTCATTAATTGGCACATCATCATCATTCTTCTGTAATCTCTTTTGATCTAACCTTAATAGATGATCCGTAATGAGGTTCTAATTACCTTTCTCATCTCTCACTTCCTAATTAAACTCTTGAAGCATTATAATCCAACTTAAAAAGCCTAGGTTTTGCATCTTTCTTAGTTAGAAGATACTTGAGGGCAGCATGGTCAAAATACACAATGACCTTTTTATTAGTGATATGCCCTAGGCCAATTATGCAATGGCTATACTTTGACATTGTTATATTTCTATTTTAATAATAAAGAGGCATTTTTATTATTACTGGCTAATTCTAGTATTATTGTTGATTAGTTAATTCTATTAAGATCATCAAGTACGTGACTTGATAGTAAAACTCTTAGGTGATGCTTGAATTATAATCTAAATATCCCTAGTTGATTATTGTTGTAGGAATAACAATGAATAAAGACTAGTATGAGGTTGATTGATGACTAAGTGTTACTGATAATGTATATGAAATATTAAGTCAAACTCATAGGTACTTATTTAGGGAAATGATGTACTGGATTAAACCACTATGAGAATACCACATGGATTATTGTCATAAGTAATTCTTATTATAATAGTATTATTTGAGTCCTCTGACCTAAGATTACCATGGTTTCCTGTATGATAAGTTCTGTATTTTAACACATCCCTACACCATACTTTAACTGAATGGTAAAACAAATTGTGATTGGATATAGAATGAGTTATGTGAGGAATGTGAGTAGTTAAGATGGAATTTGTTCTTTAGTTATTTTGAGAAGATATCTGTTGCCCCTCAATGAGTTAGACTGAAGAGAAATGCATGACCATGCTAGAATGATAAAGAGTTATTAATGTTAGTGTACTTGGGATCGAGAAACAATATGATTGAACAATATAAGGATGACATAATCCATGACTTATGTTCAATCAGGATTTCATGTGATAAAAGGACTATAGTACACATTGTGTATTAGGTTATGTTGGATTATCGGCTTTTACATAACTTAGGTAGTCATAATATCTTGCTAGAGATCAATTGTGACTTGTAGGCTAAAATAGGAATTTTAGGCCCATTGCTAATATTATGTGAACCTATAAGGTCGCACACTTAGAACAAGCCTAAAGCAGACTTAGGTTAATAAGCCTAATAATTATCTCTATGCAAGATTAAATAAATAAGTATATATATATATATATATATATATTATTTCCTAATTTATTTAAGATAATAGTTATCTAAAATAAATAGGAAAGGATTCTAATTTTGAATTAGAATCAAAATAGAAAGAGAAGTTTAAACTTACTAAAATTGTTTTGGTAAGTGGAGATGTATGAAACCATAAAAAGGATGGCTATAAATACATCTCATTCTCTAGGGTTTATATTTTTTTTAAGGGTTAAGCCACCTTTTCTCCTTCCTCTTCCTACATTTCTTTTATGAAAATAAAAGACATAGAGAGAAAATGTGTTGTAAGACAATAAAGGTTCTAGCAGACCTACTTTGCTTTGGATCATCTTGTTTGTGTGGATACCATAGAGGACATGATCTTTTGATGACGTCTTAGTCTGATAAAAAGACATGAAAAGCTCAAGGTAAGGTGTCATTGGAGTGAACCCCCTCTCTTCCTTTCAACATTCTTGCCTAGAAATTATCTTGGTGAGTTTTGGAAAACCCTCTCAATTGATCTAATTCAAATTACATGGATCCGGGTTATGGGTTTTATGGTTAAAATTTTTATTTTCCTTTGCATTATGGATCATGAAACCCAAAACTTTTATCACACAAGATATGCTCTAAACTTGCCAAATGCATAAACAATAGCAATAAACTCTTTTTCTATGGTGATATAATTAATTTGAGCATTATTAAGTAGTTTGCTAGCATAGTAGATCATATAAGGGTTGCTTTCTTTTCTTTGTCCTAAAACAGCCCCCTTCAAAAAATTACTTGCATCATACATTATTTCAAATGGTTGCTCTTAAATAAGTGGTTACAAAACTAGTGCTAAAGTAAGAGCTTTCTTCAAAGTTGTAAATTCATCCATGCATGCATCATCAAACTCAAAAATAGAGTCCTTAGTAAGTAGTTTCCATAATGGCTTTGCTATCTTGGAAAAGTCTTTAATGAATCTTCTATAAAAGTTCGCATGTCCAAGAAAGCTCCTTATATCTTTAACACACTTTGGAGGTGGAAAATGAGCAATGACTTCTATGTTTACTCTATCAACTTCAATACCTCTTTGTGAGACCAAATGCCCAAGAACAATCCTTTCTTGTGTCATGAAGTGGCACTTCTCTTAATTAAGTACTAGTCTATGCTCATTACACCTATCAAGAACTTTAGAAAGATTCTTTAAACAATTTGCAAAGTTAGATCCAAAAACATTATAGTGATCCAAGAAAACTTCCACACAATTATTTATTAAATCATTAGATATTGAAAACATGCATCTTTGGAATGTAGTGGGAGTATTGTATAAACCAAAAGGTATGTGCCTAAAGGCAAAGGTGCCATATGGACAAGTAAAAGTAGTCTTAGCTTGGTCTTTGAGATGAATAGGAATTTGATAAAAGCCATTAAGCCCATTAAGATAATAAAAATAAGAAAAATTAGCTAATCACTCTAGGATTTGATCAATAAAAGGAAATGGAAAATAATCTTTCCTAGTTGTTTTATTCAATTTCCTATAGTCAATACACATACGCTAACCCGTGATAGTCCTCGTAGGCACTAAATTATTATGTTCATTTTGCATAACAGTTAAACCACCCTTTTTAGGAACAACTTCAAAGGGGCTTACCCATTTACTATCACTAATGGAATATATGATCCCCTTGTCAAGCAACCTAAGCACTCCCTTTCTAACCACTTCCTTAAGAGTGGGATTTAGCCTCCTTTGAGCTTCTATGGTAGGTGGCATTATCCTTTAAAAGGATTCTATACATGCAAATAGTTGGGCTTAGTCCTTTTAAATCATTAATTGAATATCCTATTACACACTTATTTTTACTCAAAACATCACTCAAAGAATTTACCTCATCATTAGGTAATAAAGAATTGACAATAAAAGGAGAATGAGATTTAAAATTAAGAAATGCATACCTTAAAATGGAGGGCAAAAGTTTAAGTTCCAAATTGGGTGCTTCACTTGGTGAGGAAGGCTTAGGATCATCCTCTTTCCTTAGTGGTTCATATCTTTAACACCTATAAGGAAAGCCATATGGAGTTTATTCCAACATTTTTACATAAGCTACTACCTCCTTATTGGACATTTCTCATCAGCCCCTTATGATATAGAATTCACTAAAGGGTCTTGACCTACACACTCATGGACAATGTCATTTACACATTCATCAATGGTATCAAGTGAATTAATCCTTTCACAAACTTCAATAGGTGGTGTTGTCTTAATCATCTTGAAGACATAGAAAACAATAGACTTATCATTCACTTCCAATTTATTTTACTATTTTTCACGTCAATGACTAATCCCGTGATCACCAAAAATGGCCTCCCCAATAATATAGGAATTTTGGGGTCCTCCTCCATGTCCATCACAAGAAAATTTGCAGGAATAATAAACTTACCCAACTTAGTGTGTACATTTTCAAGCACACCAAGTGGATACTTGATAGATTTATCCGCCATAGATAGACACATGGTAGTGGGCTTTAAATCACTAATATCTATCTTCTTATATATGGAATAAGGCATTAAACTCACACTTGCATCTATATCACACAAAGCTTTGTTAAATGCAATATCACCAATTTTATAAGGAATAGTAAAGCAACCTGGATCTTTGAATTTTGATGGAGTCTTTGTGAACATTGCCTTAGACTCTTTGACAAGTGAAATAAGCCCATAACCTTCAATCTTACCCTTATGACTCATAATGTTCTTAAAAAATTTAGCCCAAGAAGGCATACCTCTAATGGCATCCATAAAGGGTATAGTAATAGTTATTTCCTTCAAATGATCAAGAAATTTACCAAATTGCTTGTCAAGATTGCGCCTTATGAACCTTTATGGAAAAGGTAAGGTTTTAAGGTGAATCTTTGGCTCATTTTTATTGCTTGGTTCTTCTTGAATATTGTTCTTTTCCACACCACAATTATCATCCTTTTTATCCTTCACACTATCATTTACTTTTGTATCCGCCATAGCCTTATTATCATCCTCATTCACACCCTTCTTTTTACTTGATGAAGCACCTCTAACTTCCTTATCACTTCTCAAGTTTATGGCTTGACAAGATTCTTTAGGCTAAAATTCAGGTTGACTAGGTAGTCTTCCTAAAGGTTGAGGAGTTGAAAAGGCTTGTTGAATAATTTAGTTTTCAAGGATTCGATTATGGGAAACAAGTTGATCAATTCTTGCGTTGAGTTACTTGAATTGATCCTTATGTTGTTTGTTAGTGGTTGATTATTGGTTTATAAATTGCTCCATAAGACCCTCTAAGTTAGAATTTGGTGGTGGTGGATTAAAAGAAGGATGATTGGGTTTCATAGGAAAACTGGGTGGGTTTTGTGGTTTGGAATAATTTTGGTTAAGTGTAGGGTCTAGTTAAAAGGATGGATTTAACCATGAAAAGCTAGAATGGTTTCTCCATTGAGGGTTATATATATTCGAATTCAACCCCTATCTTTAGTTAAAAACTCCTTGCACATAACTCACATCCTCATTTGCATTGAAACTCATATTGCATTGAAAATATGAATGAGATCCTCCATAAAGCTCACAAGCTACATTAGCATTTTCTATAGAATTAATTTGAGATTTACTTACCAACTTGGTGAGATCATTTACCTTAGCACTGAATAACTTGATGGTGTCAAGCTCCAAAACTCCTATTCCTTTTGCCATTGATGGCTTATCATGCATATATCCTTAAGATACTAGCTCTTCAAGTAAAATAATAGCTTCTTTAGCCATTTTATCCATCCATTTTCTTGATAACATTTCTACTATCATTCGTTAATCCATTATAGAAAATTTGAGGGATCATTCAATCGGGTAAGCCATGGTATGAGCATTGACTTTGAAGCTCATTGAATCTCTCCCAAGCTGCATAGATTGTCTCACTTCCATTCTACTTGAAAGTATTAATCTCATTGAAAAATTTGGTGATCTTTTGTTGTGGAAAATATTTATGGAGAAATGATTGCTTCAATTGGTCCCATTTTATGATTGATTCTTTAAGCAAACTAGTAAGCCAAAGTTGTGCCTTGTCCTTGACTAAAAATGGGAAAAGCCTAAGCCTTATTACATCATGTATCACTCCATTGATCTTGAAGGTTACACACATATTAAGGAACGTCAATAAGTGAGCATATGGATCCTCTCCTTGTAAACCTCCAAAGTGATTATTTTGCACCATTTGTATAATTCTTGGTTTAATTTCAAAGTTATTGTTGGCTATAGATGGGGCCATAATTCCTCCAGAATTACTTGTTATGTCAGGCATAGCAAATCCCCTAACATTCTTCTTTCTAATTCAACCATATTATTCAAATTATAATTCACTCTTCTATGTCTTTGTTCCCTTTGTAAAGCATATAAAGTTAATTCAATTTCAAGATCGAAGTATAGAGTATTATCACTAACACTTATAGTAAGCATCATCACAAGTAAAATAAGTAATTATAAATAATTAAAATCAAAATCAAACAATCAGAAATTAATAAATAAGTAATTATAAAAACTAATTAAAATTAAGGCCTAAAACAACCTTTCTCAATGCTAAGTTAATAAAAATTTATAAACAAATTTCTCGGCAATGGTGCCGAAATTTGGTGTAGGTCAAATTAAACCCCAGTCTCTAAGACTAAGTAAAGAGCAAGTAGGGTGTCGAACACAAGGGAATTTGGAGTAAATTTTATATTAACTGAGTAAATACTTAAATGGATAGGCATAATATTATAATAAAAGATATTGAATTATTCTAACTATTATAAAATTACTAAAGAATTATAAATTATACTAACTATTTTAATTATTCTAATAGCAATAATTTAAATAAGGTTCATTAGAATCATAATTTATAATTTATCAAGAACTACAAAGCAACAAACCAATTAATACATAAAATGAATGGAGAATATGACCAACAATCCTTAAAAGCAATTCTCATTATTAATTAAAGGTATTTCCATTTAGAGTTCACAAACACTCTCATGACATTATAAAAATAAATAAAAATCATTAAATTCCATACTAATTCCTTTATCCTTTAAAGTGAAATTCTTGTCTTTAAGTAATTCCTAACCTTTAAATAATTCTAATTATATTTCCACTAAAATGCATTAATTCTTATTATATACATTTGATTAGCAAGTCATATATGGTTATCAGTCATACACAACACATTCAAACACTCAATTAGAACTAAATCATTCATATAATATAAAAGATAAAAATGTAATTCATTGATTAATTCTTCCTTGTAATTCTAACAGACAAAGGCTTAGCTAAGATACATATTAATCATAATTAAACAATAGCAGGAAAGTAAATAAAACATTAAGCAACTAATAGAGAGAAAGAGAAAATGGAAACTATGATGACGATTGATAAATTCCTCAATTCTCTCTAAGAAGTTACTTGAATATATATAAAACTTTCTTGATGTATTCCTTGTCTTCCTTGAATGTTCTTCACTTGGTGCTTAGAACTTTTCTAAAAACAAAATAAATAAATAATGCTACTACTTTTCAAAAATTTAATTTAGTGCTTTGTTTTCTTCCTTTTTCTTTCTTTAAAACAATGTCAACACATGTATTTATAAGCCTCCTAAACATCCCAATTCATACACTTTCAAAAAAAAGGGTCAAATGTGAAAGGGTACAAGGAAGGGTTGCCTAAACTACTCGACACCACTATGCCAAGTTGGGTTAGAGTCAACACGCCTTCCTTCTGTCATGACTTGGCACCAGTGTGTCGAGTCAGCACTCTTCTCTGCTGGAATGAGTCTTCATGCCTAGAACAAGTCGACACACTTCTATACAACCTTTTTTTGACTTTTTTAAACACCAATCTTCACTCCAATGCATTCAAATGCACCCCCCCAAGCAAGAAAAGAACCTACAAATCACATAAATGACATAAAAGCACAAAAATAATGCAATAATAAAACATAATGCAAATGCAAACTACATAAAGGTCAACAAAATGATCCTAAATGACTATGTAGTTTTGCATACTATTGGAACGTACATCTTTTCAATTGTATCATATAAGAAGACTGAGAAACTCGATATGATTTTTTTAATGGAATAACAAAAAATACAGAAATTATATAAAGTTTGCCTTTTTGAAAATTTTCTTGAAAATACAATATTTCATTTCTCCATACTGTAGCGTGAACATCATTTCCCTATTCAATAATTAATTATCAATATTAAATTTATGTTGATTGTACACATTAATTTATAATTTGTATGGAGTATATTTTACCTGTTCATCAAGCAACAAAGTGTCGAGACTGGCGACTCCATTTTTGGTATTAGGGATAATTGTCTCCCATACATGTACTGCTCTTACTTTGATTTTCCAAAGACGCTGTTCAAGCTTCAAATCTTTCAATAAACTATAATTCATTGTATTATAAACTTGAAAAAAATTGTATGTTTAGAAATTATAAATAATGAAAATTTTCTTTATAAAAAATATTTTTTGTTAATCCCTTCTCATTATTCTCATCATCATTAATCATAATTTTTAAACCATCTGGAGATGATACACGTGACATAGATACATAAAGTTGACCATGAGAAAACATTGATTAAGATAAATATAAACCTACTTTATATAATGTTTGTTCTTGGCTTTTATTTATCATCGTTGCATAACATAATTCTATTGGAAATTGTCTTCTTTTAAAAGTAAAATGTAATTTTGGATCATTTACTATTATTATAATTCGTGGTATATATACTATATTCCCGACATGTTATCTTGTGATAATTTTTGCTTCAATTAATTTTTTAAAAATTTAGTAATTATTAATCTAGTTTCGTTACATAGTCCTATCATAGGATTTAAATTTCATTGAAGTATTATGGGAGCATTAATTTATAATTGAAGTTCGTATTGTGGAACACCATTAAATTTTAAAGAGTTTAGATAATCTATTGGATATTGAATACTAACTTCTTCATATGTATTTGAATTTTCACATATAGAATCATAACTATAATATATTTTTTCTTCCTAATATGTTTTAGATAATAAATATGAATTAGTACGATCAACAACTTCATTAGTAGGAGTAATAATCGATCTCTCTTTTAAATATATATCGTTATTATAATTTTGAATAAAGTCATTGTATGTTCTATTGATAATGGTTTGAATATTATCAACTGTATTTGGAAGTAATAAATTTGAAGGAATTTTAATCCAATAAGGTTCTTCCTCTTCGTTATTTTTTTAAATTTCTTTTATTTGACCATTTTCAATATTTAATGTCCATATATTAAATTATGATATTTTAACTTGTTATTCAAAAGTTGTTGCTGAATTTTGTGATCTCATATTAATTGTTAAGGTATATACTTTAAAATGTTGCTATATATTATATTTAACTATTGGAGCATTAATAGTGTAAACTTTATTTCCATCTATAATAACAGGCAAAATTTGATGGAAATCTCCACCTATTATTGTTGTTTTTCAACAAATAGTTTATCAAATGTTTCAGTATATTCATTTGTCGTAGTATCTTGTAAAGATTTATTGAATGCTTCAAAACAATGTTTTTGATTCATTGGTGTTGTATCCCATATAATAAGAAGAGTTTGCACCTGATAAAGTTTTATCATTGTTTTCCTCATTAGTATGGAAATTTTTATCACAATCTGAATCCAGAGGGCACGTGACCGGCACTAAAAAATAGAAAAACTTAAAACTATTGAAACCCATAATAAATCTTAAAAGAAAAATGCGGAATATTTCATCTTTAAAACTTTACAATACAATAATTAAATCATAATACACATTATCAAACTGATTTTTCTCAATTTAAATAAACCATATCATAATCATGCATAATATAGTAATAATTAGTTATACAAAATAATATCTCAATACATAAATTTCAAATACATAATATCCAAATTAAAGTATGTAGTTATACAATTTCTCTACTGCGATACACAGAGACTATTACAAACACAAACTATATAGACCTACATAAAATAGCCAGTGAGAAAGCTACTCGGTGTAGGGAAGTAGGTCTAACAGAAGACTCTCAAACTCCTGAAAAAAAATAAGTTGAGGGGAGTCAGACCTCACTGAGTAAGCTAATAAAAGAAATAAATGTGGTTTAAAAATCTTCTTTAAAATAGGTTTTTATGAAGATATAATCTATTTATAATTTTATTCAAATCCTTTGATATATATATAAGAAACCCATTTTTCAAAAGGAGGAATAAATTTTTAAATGCTTTTAAAACATTATAGTATAAAAACTAGGTATAACTCTAGTCCTCAATTCTAACAGCTAATTGGCTCACTTATATCCAAGACTGTCGGATATATAGAGCAAAGCATCACCATGATGCATAACCATAGTCACGTCACTTAAACCAATATCACTGGCAGTGTCCGAGAGTAAAGCATCACTAGACCATTGGCCCCATTAATTTAATAAATATAATCCAACTTTACTAGCGGCATCCGAGAGCAAAGCATCATCAGACCTTCGACCCTAGTATAAATCAATCCAACCAAATATCATATTATCGGTGGTGTCCGAGAGTAAAGTATCACCAGACCTTCAGCCCTAGTAATATAATCAATGCAACCCAATATTTTATCGGTGCACATACAGTCCTGATGAAACCCATCAAGTAACCTGTTCTACTATAGTTTATTTAAAATAAATGAAGATAAATAAAATAAAGAAAATTACAAAAAATAAAAATAAAATAAACCAACTATAAATTAAGTCATGCAATACCATTTGAAGAATACTGTCTTGAATCTCATAAAATTAAATTCATCAGAAATTTATGTATTTAAATTTGAAAACCCAACATGCAAATCAAATATAAACTTACAAGATGGATGCGCTCCTCTGCTACGTCATGTCTGACCTCGATTGGTAGACGTGACTGGAGGGGTGGCTAAAAAATAGAAATAAAAATGACTATTAAAATATAGAAACCCTAACTCTTGGAATTTCTAAGGAAGACTCGACTTGAACCTAGAATTCAAAACTTAGAATTGACCCAATTTCACATTTTACGAGAAATCTACTGAAAATTCGACAGAGTCTTCTCTGTAAAACAGACACCCCTCTACATAAGTAGAGTCAATCCTACAAGCAAACACATTTCTAAACTTCACAATAGCTCAACACTTCGGGTTGGGACCAGAACTACACAACACGCGATAAAAATAAATATTAAATAATAATGTATTTAAATCACTAAAAATCCAAAAATCAATAATAAATTATAATATAATTTATTTAAATATCAAAACACTAAATATAAATATTTTTCACAATAATTAATAAAATCTCAAATAATTTATATAATTTTATAAAAATTCAATTTTTTTTTCAAATATTCAACATAAATAGTCAAATTCACATTTAAATATTCAATTAGTTTAAATATATTATAAAATTAGTTAAAAACCCATTTAATCACAAAAATAGTAAATAATTTATTATTTGAATATAATTTTCAAAAATGAGTATTAATTAGTAAATAATTTATAAAAATTAATTTAATACCCTATAAAATTTTAAAATCATTTAAAACATATTATTTAACTATATTTTCAACAAAACTATAGAATTAACTCACAATTCCAATATTCACATAATATTAATACTTTCTCAAAAATTATATAAATTTACTAAAAATTATTTTATTAATACTAAATTAATTAACATAAATTATTTTTATATCCCCATAATTAAAATCAACTATATATATATATATATATATATATATATATATATATATTCAACCCAAAAAAATTAACCTAACATTAAAAATAAATTCTGGATAAATAGACAAATATTATACCAAATAACCAAAAATTAAATCATGCAAATCACTCACTTAACTAACAAAATCAACTAACCAACAACCTAAATCAACCAAGAAACCAACCCAAAAATTCTAATTAAACTAACCTATTGTCTTCACCAAAATTGGAAGCCAATAACAGAGGAAGGTGGAGCTGTCATGTCACAACCCAAACCCGAGGGCACGTGACCGGCACTAGGGAATGGGTAGGCATAAGGCCCCCAAAACCCGTAGTAAGCCTTAAAGAAAAGATAAACAACACCTTACAATGTAAAACTTTATTTTAAAATAGAACACATTATCAAACTGATTTTTCTAAAATTTAAAACATAATTGAATACATAATTAACATATTTTCAGCGTCACATATATAAATCAAACTTAAATCATTATACATAAACGTGGTGCATATAAATAAAATACACAAATACACTTAAGTCATACAATTCATAGTACATTTACTACTGCAACTACCTAGAACATTACGACAGTACAACTTACAATGACCTACATAAAATAGCCAGTGATGAAGAAACCCGGCCTAGAGGTAGTCTGAGGTCGAACTCCCAAGCTCCTGAAAAAAAAATTGAGGAGAATCAGACCTCACTAAGTAAGTCAATAAAAAGAGCTATACGGTTTGAAAACTATATATATTTATAGTGAAAATAATTTATAATGTATAGGTATAGCTTTTGAAAAATCTCGGTAGAACCCTAAACCCAAAAATCTAAATGGCCAATCGGGCCCACTTGTTCCAATCAAACTGCTGGTCCCCGAGAGCAAAGACATCAATCGAGGAACTAAGTCGCAGTCATTCACTTAATCCAAATATATGGTATTGGCAGTCCCCGAGAGCTAGGGCAACAACCGAGGCACCCATCCCAGTCCATTATTAACCTTACAATCACTGGTGGTCCCCGAGAGCATAGGCTTCCATCGAGGCACCCGTCCTAGTTTAACATTCACCCGTCATAAATAATTTGGATCCACCTCTCAATCTCTACCATGTGCACACGGTCCTGGTGAGGCCCACCAGGTAGCCCGTTCTACCAAAATTTCTCAAAAATCGATTCTTAAATAAATAAAATACGTTTTAAATCTTAAATAACATCATTAAATTAAATAAATCATATGCTAAATATTAAAATATGAGCGCATGCATTCTTTAAGTAAACATACACACAAATCATTTTATTGACTTACAAGATGAATGTGAAGGCTGATGGCCATGTGTCTGCCTCGATTTCACGGCTTCTGCTCTGATATGCTCTAAAAAGAAATTAACAATCGATTTTAAAACATGCTTATGGAATTGAAATCAAATAAATTAACAAAAATAGTGAAATGATAGGTTGACTCGAGGAAAATTGGACAAGACTCGATAGACAAGACGAAGTCTAACTAACGGTAGAAATTATTACGAATATCATGTTTTACGAGAAAATCTATCAAAATTTTGACAGAGTCTCCTCTGTAAAACGGACATCTCTCTACCAAAGGTAGAGCCAAACCTGTATAGAAAATGCACTTTTAATAACCATAGACATACACACTCGAGTCGGGCTTCCAAAACTACACTTAACCCCGACCGAGATCACAGCTCAACAAAACACCAAGAAATGATATCATTTATTTTCCCAAAAATACATGTTACACATACATATATACTAAAAATATATAAAATCTCAATTATTCAAAAATTAACAACTCAATTTGCATTTCATTATCAAAGTATAATTATAACCTAAATTAAAACCATTATACCAAACATACTAAATACAACCTTATATTCAATTTTTTTGTAACCAAAATAATGTATTATAAATATATATAATATTTGGAATTAATATTCAAAATTAACATTACTTAATTAAAAATATGAATTAATTTATAAAAATCCCCTAAACCTCTTAAATATTAATAAAACTAGCTAAAATATATGTTTAACTATAATTAGCATAAAATTACCTTTGTACCCCTAAATACATAAATTACATAATGTATTATTAATACTAAAAAATTCCTTAAATTTATTTAAATATCTAAAAATCATTTTCTCTACATTAAACAACTTAACATAATTAAAACATATAAATAACTACTAATTTCCTCTAAAAATATAATTTAGCCTACTAATACACATTTGACATAAACCTAAAAATATTTATAAAAATAGTATAAAAATCACAAAAACTATAGTTTAAGTTATAAAATTAATAACATTTAATAATAACTTCAATTATTAAAATTTTATAATTTTTTCACATTAATTTTTGAAATTAATAAAAATATTAATTAAATACCCAAAATTTACAAAAACTTATAATTAACACCAAAATTCCTAAAACCTTAAAACAATCAAAACATGACAAATATATAACCTTAATTTACTAATTAAACTAAAGAAAAAATCCAATAAAGTCAAATTAAATAAAATAAAATTATACAAAAATTCTGTAAATTAAGAAAAAGTCAGAATAATGCACAAAAAATTTGAATTTGAACAACCAAATGGTATAACTCATCACCTAGCTTAGAACAACTTAAAATCAACACCTAATTCCATTCAACAACCAAAAAACAACCCTAGGACAACCCAAGAATAACCCAGAATAACTCACCTTCAACCTCCAATTCCGACGCCGGAGGTGAGTTGCAGCGGCGGTTTCTAAAGTGAGTTGTCGCCTGAGAGGGTGAGGGAAGTTAAGGAAGATTCGGTGGCTTTGGATCAACTCAGATCGAGAGTGACAGAAGAAGAAGGAGAGGAACATCAGCAATGGCACTTCTCCTGGCAGCTCTGGCGCGGCGGCAATGGCTTCTCAGGTGATGGAGGAAGCGGCACAGTGAGAGGGAAGACGAAGGCTGTGGGCAGGCGGAGATTGGGGGGGGGGGCAGCAGCTTGGTCTTCTGTAGGTAAGCTCTTCTTTCTTTCTTCTTTTCGTTGTTTTATTATATATATATATATATATATATATATATATATATATATATATATATATATATATATATATATATATATATATATATATATATAGGTACTAGCAACACACATAAAACAACCATTAATTTCATATAGTTTTTAAAATAATAATAATAATAATAATAGTAGTAGTAGTAGTAGTAAAAATAATAATAATATATGTCATTTTTAAATAATAAGAAAATAACACTCATATGAATTAAAAATCCCCAATTGATATAACATAATAATATAGCTAGCCAATTAACAACTATCTAATATAATTTAAAATTATTTACTAATTATGCAAATTAAATGATTATTTTTATTTAAATAAAATGTAGGGTATTACATGTCACCAGAAGCTAGAGCTGTTGCTATCTCCGGTGGCTACATGAGGTACAGGAGCTAGTGTCGTGCAACAGAGGCTAGAAGGAAGTACTGCTGTCTTTCGCACAAAGAAGGAAGAGTAGGATGGTGATGGCTTCGGTTTAGACAACAAGGAGGGACAACAACAAGCTGATGGAGGTGAAGATGGTGATGAGGATGGTCTGATCCAGGTGGAAGGAGAAGTACAGGGAAGGGAAAGTAGAAGAAAAAAGCGGGAAGAAGGAATGTGGTCTACATTTTAACTCAACACTAGCTTTTGTCTAAAATAATAATAATAATAATAATAATAATAATAATAATAATAATAATTACTCAACCACACACTTCAATAAATAATCAACTATGCCATATATATATATATATATATATATATATATATATATATATATATATATATATATACACATAACTTTAAATAAATACACATAACACTATATGATATAAAATACATTTAAGTTAAAGTTCTATAAAATTCAAATAATAATATAGAACATACTAGAGTGCCAAAATAAATTTTAAAATTTGATAATTAGATATAACAATTCAATAAAATAAAATAATAACAATATAAGATAAAAATAATTAATAACACTATAAATCTCAATATTTATTTATATAAATTAATTTAAAAAAAATTCAGGTTATTACAATTTTCTTCTTGTTCTTCATATTCATGCATTACTATTTCTGCATTAGAATTTTATATAATTAAATAATAGAATATATTATTTATATTCTAATAAATTTATGTCATATTTTTATTGCAGTATTTGATACCTTTTTTATATTTTATTTTTAATATAAAAAAATAACAGTTAATAAATTAAAATTTTAAATTCTTATTCATTAGTTCTGTAATAATTATTCAGGATAGTAATATTTTAAAATAATTCCTTTATTTTTTTTAACAACAATTGAAAACATTAAAATTCTTTGAAATACATAAAGTAAAGAGTATTTTTTAGGGTGTGAAAATAAAAAAATTTAATAAATATTTTTTATTGAAATTATAGTTTTTGTAAAATGATTTTATTCAAAATTATGACGTTTTTAGTTTAAATTGAAAAGTATAAAATATATCAATTAATATAACAATGTTTAAGTATGAATATTTGTAGGAAATAAAATTTGTTAAAACAATCGTATATAATATTATTCAAAAAATTATATTCTCCTACAGCATAAATTTAACATTATTTAATATTTATAATAATAAAATAATATTATAAGGTATCAATTTTTACAATAAAAGTTTGAGAAAAATATATTAGAATATTAATAAATATTTTGTATCGATATAAGATACAATAATATACTCTCCTTTACTTGTTTTTGATGAACTTGAAGAGCTGCCATCATATTTCTTTAATGCAGATGGATTTATTCTTACATGTATATATATATATATATTTTTTTTTTATTGTTGAAGAAGCTTCTGATTTTTTTGCTCCACTATTTAGTTTCACATATTTATATAATTGTAAAGTAACAACTTATATAAATATATCAACAAAAACTATAAATAAAAAAAAAAGAAAATAATTTTAAATAAAATAACAATGAGATGCCAAACATTGAAATAATAATTAGTATTAAATAAAATATAAAATTTTTATAAATACCTAGTAGAGTTTATAACGGAAGAGCTTTTAGTAGTAGGTTACAAACTTTTTAATAGAACCTGCAAAGTATAATAATTTCCATATGTATTAAACTTAAAATTAAACAATAAATTTTAAAATAAAAATATAATAATTATAAATGTAAATAACATGAATGATTATAATGGATTAATATTCATATTTTTCCAACTAAAGTATTTAATATTACTTAAATATTACAATTTTTTAAACTTTAAATTAAAAAATAAATTTTAAATTAAAAATATAATAATTATAAATGTAAATAACATGAATGATTATACTGGATTAATATTTATATTTATCTAACTAAAGTATTTAATATTACTTAAATATTATAATTTTCTTTTATTTATATTTGTAATTAAAATTTGTTCAATAAATTTAACATCATTGATTCTTTTAAGAAAGTCATATAATTTTTTTTAATTGAACTCATATCATTTAAAAAATTAAGAATTATATATAAATTTAACATTGATTCTTATTTACAAAAAACCTAATATTACTTAACTTTTAGTTTTTTATTTTTTATTTACATCGCGAAAATTTACTAACCAAATTTAACATCACTAATTTTTTTTTAATAAAAGTATATAAAATTTCTAATTCAACTGATATAATGTGAGAAAATAAAAAATTATTTATTAATTTAAAATAACAAAAATATATATTTAAATACATCATTTGGTCTACATTTAAACAAACATAAATATTTATTAAAACATTAAACATTACACATATGTTACAAACTGAAAAGATTTACAATAATAAACAATATATTACAATTACAACTTATTCTAATTCAACATAAAAAATAATTACATGAAAGCAAAATAAAGATACTAATACATACATTATTATATTTACCAAGTGAATATATTGATGTTCTTTTTTTTTTTTTTTTCATTTTTTTTTTGGGAGATTTCCATACTTTATTTTCAAATCACGAAGTTCAACTGTAATAGACATGTTCTCATTGTTTCCATTACTTCCATTTCCTATTTGAAGCCCTTTATTTCATATTCTAATGCTGTTTTTTTCATTTTTACGCTATTGGAGTACATAGAAGTTGACATCAATGATTTAAACGCTTTATATTTTTTGTAATTTTTCTATTGCATGTAAAGCTGCACTGTATTTTGCTTCTTCCACTAATCTCACTTGTTCACCACTAATCACCACTTGTTCAAATAGATCGGTTTCTGGATTTACAGTAAGTAAAGTTATGTGTGCAACAAACAGGTTATTCTCACATGGAAGAACTTCAATAATAAATCATCCAACATAAAACTCCAAAAGCCCTTTAAATCGACTTGAAGAATTGGCATCTACAATGGATATATAATTTTTGTAAGTATCAAAAATTAATGTGTCTATATTTTCTAAAAAATCATTTAATATATTCATAAATAATTTTAAATTTAGATAAAAAAATAATACATTTTTAACATTTAAATTTCAATATTAACATATTGTAAGGTGGTGGGATTTAGCACGCGTCCAAAAGTTTGGTGACCACAACATTATGTAGGCTCAAAGTCCATTAAGAAATACAAAATAGATCATAAAGTCTAATTGGAGATGGAGTCGTCACACGGATAAAAGTTGAGAATCACTGTACAACAACTAGATTTCACGAAAGTTTCCAGAGGTCGCCATCAAAGATCGGGTTCAAAACTGGGTATGGGTTTTTGAAATGCCCACCTAACCTTGCGGTTGGCCTCCATTTGTGTTTCATAATTTATTTTCTTTAATTATTCAATTATTCCTTTGTTAACATGCAAATTATAATTGCCTTCAAATAATTGGTCAAGTTTTACATTAAGGTCCAAATTTGCACATTAATCCCATTTCATGCTTTGAGTCCCAATCCTTCAATGTAAATAAAACAAGTAATAATTTACAACCACACATTCCAAATGAATGGGGAAGGGATTAAGGATTACAATACTTTGTACAAGGAATAGGTAAAATAGACGAAAAATAAACTACTTGGAGTTAAATAAAAAATCTTAAGAACTAATTAACATGATAAATATTTAAGGATTAGAAATCACCAATAAACCCCTACAATAGAAAAAATGTTAGTTCCTAAGGTATATAAAGCTCTTATGCAAGAATCCACAAAAATAGCTCATTAATCAGTTTAATAAAGATAAAGTAATAAAAGAAGAGCAAATACTTAAACTTTAATTGAACAACAGGGAAAAATAATCATACAAAATAGACTTAGCAATACTAAAGCATGCACATTCATGGGAATCATGCACGGTTTATGAAGAAAATCAAGTCAAGGTCTCGTAGGACCCTATCAAAGTAGAAATTACTTCTGTCATTAGGCGACCACCTCTATTATGAGGCAATTAGCAAAGAAGCAACACCTCTTTACAAAGGTTATTGCTTGACCAGCATATGTAGATGACTCTGAAAAGCAGTAAACTTCATTTTCAAGCAAGCAATAAGTAGTGTAAACCAACAAAACTTGCAACTATACTTAAAACCTCAGTTAGTCATGTTAGTAGTATGGAATAACATAAGCAATAAGCACAATAAATAAGTAACAGAATGAATAAATAAGAAGTTTGATGACATTAAAAATTCAATATTGAAAGGAAGTAATAACCATTACTAAAATAATAGCTTTTCTCAAAATGATTGGCCCTCAAAGATAGATATGGATTTTAATCTCCACATGAATACAAGGTTTTTACCTTCTTCTTCACAATAATGAACTTTTTAGCTTTCTTCTTCATTTTTTCTCCTTAAGGACTTTTTTTTTTCCAAAACTCCTCATTTTTCCTCTTTTTTTTTATTCTAGTTGCTGACCTCTAGATTATGGTTGCTACCTCATTTTCTCTCTTTTCTTCCTTTTTTTAATCCTATGCCTAGCCCCATACCCCTACCTTTTTACTCATCATTGACTTTTCTAGCTCTCCACTTCTCTCAAAAAATCCCCTTCATCATGAAATAGGCTGAGTTTAGTGGAAGGTAGACTGACCAAGTGGGTTATTATGGTCACCTCTGCATTTAATGTAGAGGAAAGTTATTACAACAGAGGCAGTGCCTCTACGATAAGGCAATCACCTCATTGCTTGCTATTATAGAGGCAATCACCCCTTCAAAAGGGCGATCGTCTCTTTGCCTTGGTAGGCTAAATGGGCCGAGGTGGATTAAGCTTGCTTCTAAATGGGTTTAGGCTAAGATTTTGGGTTTTAAGCTTTTAGGTCCATTTTCAAGAAGGTTTGGGCTTCTTTCTTGTATTCAAGCCTTGCATTTCTTATTATCAAACTCTATGGTGGGCTAATCAAATCGAGCATCCATAGTTTATCCCCTATCACTGGTCGATCGAACTGGGCATCCACAGTTCGTCCCCTATTGCAGTCCAATTTCAAGAAGGTTTGAGCTTTTTTTTTTTACTATAAAAACCTTCCTTTTCTCTCTTTTCTTTATTTCTCTCTTTTTTTCTTCTTTTCTTTCTCGCGCCCACATTCTTTTGAAAATGGAAAATGAGAGGATGTTGTCCATGCTTGAGTGGGATTATGTTTTTCCTTCCATAAATGTCCCACGCAACCTTGGATTATCAAAGGGAAACTTAATTCCTCTTTTGGCAGATTTAAGGAGACACATATGTTCATCAGCATCCAGAGAGGTTGGTATCCAATTCTTCTTTATTTTTCTACAAATCATACTGGGTTAGAGTGTATTCACATTTATTTTCCATTTAGAATCAGAAATAGGATTGATTAAATATGAATCTTGTGGATTTAGGAGAAAAAAATTTGAAACTTCCCGCTGTTCTCCGATGTACAAAGGCAATCGCCTCTATATTAAGGCAATCGCCTTATCATTGGGGTGATCACTTCTAGTCAAGAGATTATCATCTTTATGTCAGCATAAGAGGGCATCGCCACTTGCTAAAGGTGATCGCCACTGCAATGAAGTGATCGCCTCACCTATGAGGTGTTATGTCTCTTTAACAAGGTATAGTGTTCATTTCTTTCTCCCTTTTTCATTTTTCTTTCAAAAAGTAACAAAATCATGTTATATTAAATCAACTACCCATATTTCTTTTATAGCATGATGCACAAATGTTAAAAGGCACTGAAAACTTCCACAAGGCCTAAGTCTTTTATAATGATCTAATAGAGGACTAAAAGGACCAGATCCATGACCCCAGATTTAAAGACTTTATCCTCTCACTCCTTGATGAACAAGGACAGACAGATTATCAATTGCTCTATGCATTGATAGAGAGATGGTTTGACATGACTCACACCTTTTACCTCCCCTTCGGGGAGCTCACTCTAAATCCCGTTTCATTCGTCGTTATTACTAGGATTGCATGTGCTGGAGATCCCATTCCTCTCGATGCGAGCTTGCATTAGTTAACTCTAGATAAGGCCTCCTTGGTATGGTTCTAGACATGAATGGGATGCATACCATTAAGGTTGACTTAATTTAGAGTTTCTATACTTGAGATAGAGCTGCAATAATGGTCACTCCTCATGAGGTCGACCAGGTGGCATGAGCATTTTTTATTTACCTTCTCAGCACCACCTTCTTTGCTGACACCACCAATTCAGTGGATTTGATGTTCCTACTACCCCTGTGAGACTTGGATCAAGTTTCCATATATAATTAGGGCAACTGTGCTCTAGCTTATTTGTACAGGAGTGTGGATGAGTAGTACGCGGAGCTAAGTAGTTCTACAGCTTTGGCATGCCATCCTAGTAAGCTATATTCTCCCTTTTCATCTACACTTGTTATATTATTCCTTTGGCAAGTCTGGGCACTAGAGCTGAAGCTACTGGTCGGGGTTATGCGGGTAGGAAATGATTTTTTAGCCATAGAAAGGTGAGGCACCAGTCGTGTTTTGAAGAGGCATCTAACTCGAGTCCATATCCATCAGCAGCACCTAAACTCTCTGACACAAGATGTTATACCTACAACATTTGTAATTATGTTAGCAACTTTATGAATTTGTTGCATTTACTTATTGGTGTTCCCTTTGCAAATTTGGAATGACTTGTGGGGGCTTGAGAATGGATGGAATGCCGAGATGATTCATTCCATACCATTAGATCAGAGGAGAGTCCTTCTTCATGGGCTAGGCTATCAAGTCTAATATTTTGGTGAGTGGGTCCTTAATTGGAATTGAGGAGTTGGCGCGAGGCGCATGCCCAAGTCTCCTCCTAAGAGCATGCTTTGGAAGCATAAGTTGGAAGGTGTTGAGCTTGATCAGGCTGTTGTTAAAGAGCCAGCTTCAGACCACACTACACAAATTAAGAGCTGCTACTTGGAGTTTTTCTAGACCCACCTTCTGTTGACAATCCCTTTATCTACTGCTTCCACCTCTCAGGTAAACATATGATGTTCAATCTTACATTTCAGATTATCAAACTCTAACACTATTTCTCATTTTTAGGTTATAGCTAGCCAACCTGCTCCCTAGGCTAGGCCTCATGGATGAGACAGAGATCTTTAGACACCCACATCGATCCAAGCAAAGAGGGCTTTTCAACTGTGGCTGAACAAATACTACCCCCTTCTACCCCTAGCTTACAACTAGTTATTGGTAGTTTTACTTATACTCCTAACCCTTTGGTTTATTACTAGGTCCCCTTAGGAGAGCTATCTTGTCAATTCTGAACCCTAGATGAGGATTTTACACCCGTATGTACCCTTGGGGGCACTACTCACATGAGTTTATCTTTGACCTATTTACTGAATCATTCTTGGCATGTTTGTTAGTTTTAACATTCCATCGATAACACAAATTCCTTTGGAGTAAGGTTTACATATGTACATGATGATTGAGGCTTAAAAGGATTATATGTTGGACATTACCAAGTAATAGAGGGTAATTTTTCTACCTATGTTTATATATATGCATGCTTGCATGATTTACTAACCTTTAGTCTATTTAAACAGGACTATGATGAGGCCAGCCAGGTCAAGATTGCCACTTTTGAGCGTTAGATCGAGGTGATTTAAATTGATAAGGATGAAGATAATGACGACGAGGATGGGGACGATGATGATGCTGGAAGAGGGGATGATCCTAAGGGTACTATAAACACCCAATTTCGAGATGATGTGTTACGGATGCAGCAAAGGACTCTAGTGATGAAAATGTCTTCGATACTTAATCTTTAAAATTCTAATGGTTTAAATGTAGTTTTTCAAAGAAGGATTTAATGTTTTCAAGGACTAAATTGTAAGGTTTTTTTAGGAACTAATTGTAAAATTTAAATTCTTCCATGGGTCTTTTTGTAATTAAATGTTAAAAAAAGAAAAAAAATACATGTTGTAATTCTATAATTCCAACCGGAATTATGTAATTCCGATCGGGATTGTGTAATTCCAATTGGAAATTATACAATCCCGATCAGAATTGAATTCTTCTTTCTCTGTTTTTCTATTTTTAATTCAATTCTAATTGGTTTAAAATTCCTAATTAACTCAATCCTAATTGGTTTAAAATTCCTAAATATAATTTTAAGTATTAATCTTATATTTTAGGAATTAGAATCACATTAGGATTGGGGCTAGGCTTTCTAGTTCCATTGTATAAAGAGAGAATAGAAGGAAAAGAAAGGGGAGGGTGAAGAGAAAAAAAGGGCTGTAGGAAGGAACAAGCGTAGGAAAATGAAAAAAAAAGGAAAAGAAGAGAAAGAAGAAGAAGAAAATGTGATTTTATTTCTTTTGAGTTATTTTTTTTACAAAAAATTCCTTTTAATTTAACAATTAATTCAAGATTTGTGGAGAATTTTTGAAGAAGAACATTCAAAGATTTATTAAGAACGGTGAACTACTAATTTGAGGAGTAGTCCAAATCATTCATAAGACATGATAAAAAAAAAAGCAAAAGATCTTGAGAAGAAAATAATCCTATTTGACCACTATACATTGCCAACATCAGAAAATGGAATAATTAGCAATCTTAAGCTGACTTGATATTTTGGTATTATAACTACAAAGAAGAGAAGAAAGAAGACAAGAGTTTTCAAAAGCTATATTTGCCTCTGCCATTCTATGAGTCTCTTCCTTTTTGCATCATCATCTTCTTCTTATTTCTTTTATTTTTATTTTTATATTATTTATTATTTTTTTTCTTTCATCTTATTATCATAGTTTATTCATTAATTATAATTTTATCTTTTTATTTTGGTAAGTATGGAGGAAAACACATGGTGATCCAGTGGAAGGGATGAATTCATGAAAAGTCTGTGAAAAATTAGGGATAAAGTCTCGTAGAGACTTAGTTTCTAGGGTTTTTATTTTATTTTATTTATTACTTTTATTTTTACTTTATTTTTATTTTATTAATTATTTTATGAATTAATGTAATAGCCCTAATAGTAGGAGTAATAAAATTATATATGTGGTTGCATGTTTATTTTGATTAAATTGGTTAGTAAAAATTAGGTTTTTAATTATGTAATTACTTAGAATCAATGGAGGAAGTATATTAATTTAGGTTGCTTGATAATACAATTAGGGTTTTAGTAAGGATTAATTTAATTATTTGTTTGATCTTATTTAATTATTTTTTATGTTTTTATTTATTTTTAGGCTTATTTATTATTTTTATGTGCTTTTAGGGCCTTAAGCCCATTTTAGGTCTTGATTTATTTATTTAAGTTTAGATAATTCTTTTAGCCCACCTCACTTAATAATTAAATAGGTATAATTAATTAAAATATATTTTTAGGTCCATAATTAATTAGATTTTAGATTAGAAATGTCCTTAGGCCCATTTAGTTAATTAGACATAGGCCCACGTAACTTAATTTAATTAATTTAGGGCATCGAGTACCTTTTCAATTTGTCCCAGTTATTACCCTAGGTGGCGACTCCTCATCTCCACACCATGTCTTTGTGACAGTGGTTAGTGTGTTCTCTAGAGCCCTGAGCTCAAACAATATCATAGTTGCTAAAATCTTGGACACGCGCTAAACCCTACTGTCTACAGTGGCGACTCTACTGGGGATAAGAGATACTGATTTTACTTGTGTTCTTTAGAACTATTTTGTTAATTATTATTTTATTCTTACATTCATTCTGCATGTCCCTATTAATTGATGGCGTTGGTTTATGATTCCACTAGCTTCATGGAGTTGTAGATTGGCTAACCATCACTTTTAGCCTTAACTCAGTTCAAGAGAGATTACTGGGCTCATCTAACCAAAGCCTGTAACCCAAGTCCTTAAAGGGGGTAGTCTTCTATTGAGTTTGCAAAGGATGTTGGGCCTCTCTGACCTTGGCATATAACTCAAAGTCCATAATGGAGAGCATCTTGCTAAGAGAACCTTGACCTTTTTACCAGACCTTAACCACATATAATGGCTTAGTTATTTCCCCTAGGATCTACCTAAATTGCTTATGAATGTTGCCATGATGTATTCCTATTTGTGAAGGCCCAAGCCTATACTTTAGAAACCCGTTTAGGTTAATAAAGGTTAGGCTAATCTTTTACACCTAGAAATGTTGTTTCGGTGCTTCTATTACTTTGAGAGATTTGGCATGAGCGTTGGTCCTTGATATCCCCTGTTGATATTAAGACGAAGACCAAAAATCCTAGGAAAAGAGACTCGCCATTGAATACATGAGTGGGAGGAATAAGGTTGGAAGGATGTATGTATACCTAACTTGTTACTTGCTACTTATTGTATAGCTCGTGCATCATGCATATCATGCATCATACTAACAATTTGTCTTTCAGCCATCATAGATTCATATGGGTCTTCTTATGTTAGGAGTAAAAAAGGTGGCAGACTGGTGAGAACTGATTCAAGCCCCCATCGATCATAAAAGAGATCCTTAATAGACTAGAAAAGAGCCCCATTAATCTACTCTATTTAGAAGCTACGCAACCTAAACAAACTAAAAGAATGGAACAACAAGAGGGAGGAACTAAACCCTATAAGACGTTAAAGGAGCACTGATGGATGATATGAGAGCAATGATGCAAGATGAGTTAAGTCAAGCTCTAGCAGGACTGATGCCACCACCTGCTACTACTACACCACCCACTGCAGCCAACCCACCTGTTATGGGTCCACTACCTGTTAACAATGACAATATTGGGGAAATAAAGCTAGATGATATTGAGAGTTATATGATTGAAAAGCGAAAAAGGAATCACCTGTGTAAGTTCAAGAGCTGGAATCCAGAGAAATGAAGGCATTAACTCAGAAGATGTCTAAAATGGAGGAGTTAATAAGGGGAAAAGGCTTAAGGTACCCATTTGACTTTGATGTTATGATCAAATTTAAGGAAGACAGGCTACCTAACAAATTCAAGATGCCATAGCTACAAAAGTTCGATGGTACTGGGGGCTCGAGAATTCATCTCAGTCAATACATAACTACTATGAGTGCCACTAAGGCTCCTTTGTCTATGGTTACTAAGCTGTTTGTACAATCCTTAGAGGGTATAACTGTAAATTAGTATAATGGGTTAGAGAAGTCTATCCGAGCATATTGGAGGGAGTTGTGCACTGCTTTTTTAAAGCAATATGACTATAATACTAGGCTTGAGGTGACTATAAGAGATCTAGAAGCTCAATGAATCATTTTTGGATTTCCTAACTAGGTTCATGAATAAGACGGGAATGATGAAGAACAAATTAGCAGAGAAGGATCAGGTTAGGATGATAGTTCGAAATGTGTCACATATCCTATTGGAGAGGTTGCAAATGATGAACCCCAAGATATTCATGGACCTTTATGATGATGGGTTGTAAGCTGAAGAGATAAAAAATGAGAAAAAGAAGGCCACTAGGAACACTGGAGTGAGAAATTGCCCAACTGGGGGCACGCAGCAAGGGAATACCAGCCGAGTCATAGGAGTTCATGCTATCCAGCAACCTAGGAGATTCTCAAATTTCAATCAACCCTTATCCAAAGTCCTAGTCTATCTCATCCAAAAAAGCCTCCTTATACCCTTAACCCCTTCCAGACCACCAAACCTGAACCTCCCTAGTTTTGATCAAAACAGTTATTACAAGTTTCATCAAGTTGTTGGCCATTCTACTTACTCTTGCATGCATCTTAAACATGAAATCCAAAAAGTCATAGACTCTAGAAAGATCACAAACCTTGAAAAATCAAGTCTAAACCCAAACACTCGAAACAATCCTTTCCCAAATTACTGAAATGTGCCACCCCCAACCACCATGATGATCAACTCAGGAGTAAGCAAAGAAGAATTGCTAAATTCTTTTAAGGATCTAAGCCTTAAAGCTACTCAGAAATCTCCTAATGCTCTTAAAAGTGTGGAAGAGGCAAAAGACTTGCTGGGTCAACCCTCAGGCAAGTTCGATTATAAGGTGTTTTACTCCAAACCACCTTCTTTTGACATATCCATTAATACAATCGAGCCTACACGATGGGGTGATGAGTTTGATGATGAAAGCTGATAATCAAGAAGGAAAAATGTATGGTTGAGGTATGGAAAGAAGAGAAGAAAGATTGGACTATAGGGGTGATTGATATTTGGTATAGTTCTGATGAGGAAGGCACTAAAAGGTATAACGTATGGGTAGATAATCCCGAAGTCAGCTATGTTACCAGAAGTGGGAAGGGTTATAAGCCAACAGAGAAAGCTATAGAGAGAGAAGAAGCTATTGAAGGAGAAGACACAAATGAACATGGTGATGACTTGATTCTTGAACAACTCAAGAAAGCAAAGGCCAACATAAGCATTTGGGAGCTCTTAATGCATTCAAGTAGCCACAAAAAAGCTCAGGTTAAAGCCATGATTAAGATGAATATTGAAACTATAGCAAACCCTGAAGCAATGGTGGCCAAGGTTATTGACAAAAAGCACAGGGTCATTACTTTCTTAGATGAGGATTTACCTGCAGAAGGAAGGAACCATAATAAAGCACTATTCATCCTAGCTGAAGTAAGAGGGAAGAGGACCAATTATATGATAGTGGATGAAGGATCCACGATTAATGTTTGCCCACTATAGATCCTACCCAATTTAGGAGTGAAGGTAGAGGATTTGGCAAAATCAGACCTTGTAATAAGGGCTTATGATAATAGCACGAGGAGTGTAGAGGGAACATTTATAGCTTCTGTGAAGACTAGACCTATAGAAGCAATGGTTGAATTCACTGTGCTAGATATTCCTGTCACCTATGACCTTCTTCTCAGTAGACCTTGGCATCATGTCTTGGGAGGAGTGCCTTCGACCGTGCATCAAAAGGTGAAATTCTTACTTGATGAGGAAGTGGTGACTTTATATACTAGTATGGGCAAGACCGTGTCTGCAGTTATTGATAGTCAAAAATAGGTAGTCACTCCCCCAGGTTACTAGGTAGCTATGATTTCAGAGGGAGTCACAATGGATCCAAGGGTTATGAACATTAATCAAGAAGATGAATTACTAATCAGGATAAGGACTAGGGAAAAATGAGCAAGGAAGGCCAGAACTACCAGATTTCAAAACCCAAGATGACACAAGAGGATTGGGCTATACTGGAGCTGGGTTTAGTAGTAAAAGGGCACGAAGAAAGTTTTTCAATGAGAATGGCCTAGGGAATTTGGGACCCCTGAAAGGTAACTTTATCAAGCAAGGGAAGGAGAAGTTCTACTAGGGTAAAAAGGACCATGTCCAAGTAGCTGATGTGGATTTCCCTGGATTTGAGATTTTAAGGAACAGATAGTTGAAAAGCTGGTGCAAGACAACAAGGACAAGGTAATGAAGACAGTTATTGAAAAGATGAAAATCGAAGACATTGAAGAATTGCTTTGTCTACCACCTAACAAAGAATCACCACATGAATTAGCTAGTATCATTAATAATATTTTTACTGATGTTTTTTACGAAGAAACTAATGTAATAACATCCAGTCTATTTGAGGACAAAAACTTTGATTCCTTTATGGTTAATGATATAAATTATGGTTTGGCTTACTTATGTGATGTTGATTCTGATTGTCTTGTGCACTTTAATAATGATCGTTCATGCATGTTTGACATTAATTCTATTCAATTAAATTCATTAAACATGGGCACAAATGAACAACCAAAACACATTTATATATCACATGACTTAACTCATAAAGAGAGGGAAAATTTTGAGAGAATATTAATAAAAAGAAAGGTAGTATTTGCTTGGTCCTATGAGGATATGCCAGGGTTAGATAGGGGAATTACGGAGCATCACATTCCAACATATCCTGAAGCTAAACCTGTTAAGCAGAAACTTTGTAGGTTACGGCCCAAGTGGATAGAAAAGATAAGGGAAGAAGTCACAAAGCAAATCCAGGTTAGTTTTCTAGAAGTTATGGAATACCGTCAATGGTTGGCAAATATAGTACCAGTTCCCAAGAAAGATGGAAAAGTTCAAATGTGTGTAGACTTTAGGGACCTAAATTAGGCATGTCCAAAGGATGATTTCCCTTTACCCCATATTGATGTGATTATGGATTGTGCAGCATTTAGTGCGATGTACTATTTTATGGATGGGTTCTCAGGTTATAATCAGATAATGATGGCAGTTATGGATAGGATCAAAACTATTTTCATCATGGAATAGGGAACATATTGTTACAAGGTGACGCCCTTCGGATTAAAGAATCAGGAGCAACTTATCAAAAAGCGGCCACTGCCTTATTTCATGATATGATGCATAAGGAAGTGGAAGTTTATGTTGATGACATGATGGCTAAGTCTAAAACAAGAGAGGGACATTTTGAGGCTTTGGATAAGTTCTTAGCAAGAATAGAAAAATATAACCTAAGGTTAATCTGAAGAAATGCATCTTTGCGGTAACTTCAAGAAAGTTATTGGGGTATATAATCAACAATAGAGGTATAGAAGTTAATCCAGAAAAGATCAAAGCCATCTAGGAGATGCCAACACCAAGACTAGAGAAGGAAGTACGAGGGTTTATTGGAAAACTGCAATACATCAGCAGGTTCATTGTGAGACTTACCATGGTTTTCGATCCGATCTTCAAGCTCTTAAGGAAGAATCAGCCTATGGAATGGAATAAAGAATGCCAGAAATCCTTTGATAAGATTAAGGAATACCTTACTAACTCACCTGTATTAAGGCCACTAAGACAAGGTAAGCCTTTAATCTTATATTTAGCTTTAGAAGAAAAGGCAATGGGAGCAATGCTAGCACAAAAAAGGCCCAAAGGGATGGAGTACGCTATATATTACCTTAGTAAAAAGTTCCTACCATATGAAGAAAAGTACAATCTTATAGAAAAGACATGTTTGATAATGATTTGGGCTACAAAGAAATTAAGGCATTATTTCTAGTCGTACAAAGTACAAGCTGTTTCAAGGATAGATCCTTTAAAATACTTATTCCAAACACCAGCTTTGATTGGAAAGATGTCTAGATGGTTGGTACTTTTAACTGAGTTCGATATAGAATATGTCACTATGAAGGTCATCAAAGGTAGAGCTATAGCAGAGTTTTTAGCCCAGAATGCAGTCAAAATGAGTAGTGGAATCTGGAGTTTCTAGATGAGGACCTAGCAGTAACAGAACAATGAGAATGGAAACTTTATTTTGATGGAGCCATGAATAATAGAGGAGCAGGGGCTGGGAGTAATTCTTGTCACACCAGAAGGAGAAACCATCCTAATGGCCAAGAAATTAGACTTCAGGGTTATAAATAATATGGTTGAGTATGAGGCATGTATATATGGCATGGAAGCAGCATTGGCAGTTGGAGTTAAAAACCTATTGGTTTGTAGAGATTCCATGTTAGTCATCAGCCAGGCTAAAGAAGAGTGGGAAGTAAAAGAAGAGAGATTGAAACCTTATGTCTGATATTTAAGAAAACTAATAAGGAATTTTACCAAATGTCTATTTATGCATTTACCAAGAGATGTGAATCAAATGGCGGATGCTTTGGCAATACTTTCTTCAATGTGGGATAAACCGATGGGATCGATGATGAAACCTTTGGTGATAATGAAGATGAACGCTCCATGTTATGGCAAAGAACATGTCATGAATATTCAGATAGGGCCAGAGGAAAAGCCATGGTTTTACGACATCTAGAGATTTATCGAGGAAAGAAGATATCCAGACGAAGTAACTTCCAAAGATAGATATGCTCTTCATGTTCTTATGCACCATTATGTAAGTCATGATGTGATACTATACAGAAGGATGCCGAATGGAATACAGCTAAGATGTCTCAAAAAGGATTAAGTAGAACATGCAATGAGAGAGATTCATGCAGGAGTTTATGGATTGCACATGAATAGGATAATTCTAGTAAAGAAGATTACTCGGCAAGGGTACTATTGGGGGAGTATGGAAAAGGATTGTATCCGAATAGTGAGAGAATGCCATCAATGTTAAGTACACAGGAATCTCAATCACCTTCCCCCTACAGTTCTAAATAGTTTAACATCTCTGTGGCCCTTTGTAGCCTAGGGAATAGATATAATAGGGGAAGTAAAACCAACTGATTCAAACAAGCATAAATATATAGTAGTTGCAATTGACTACTTTTTAAGATAGATAGAAGTAGAATCCTTTGGCACTTTAAAATCTAAACAGTTGGGGAAGTTCATTGAGAAGAAGCTCATTTGCAAGTATGGGATCCCACACCATGTTGTGACAGACAATGGATTTCAGTTTCTGGCAAAAACTGCTAAGTTATTACAAAGATACAAGATTGAGCATCATAAGTCCTCAACTTATTGACCTCAAGCTAATGGTGTAGTGGAAGCGACTAATAAGAATATAAAGAAGATTCTCTCTAAGATGGTGAAGACACATAAGGACTGGTCTGAATACCTCCCTTTTGCTTTGTGGGGATACAAAATTACAACACGTACTACTATAGGACAAACTCTGTTCTCATTAGTATATGGTTGTGAAGAAGTTCTACCTGTAGAGACAAAAATTAAATCCTTGAGAGTAGTTATGGAAGAAAAAATCCCCGAGAGTGAATGGATTCAAAAGAGGTTTGATTACCTTGTATCTCTAAATGAGAAAAGGATGGATGCTTTATTCCATACTCAGATTTATTAGAGGAGAATAGCAAGAGCATTCAACAAAAAGGTCAAGCCAGGAAAGATAAAAGCTAGAGATATGGTATTAAAGCATGCAAGGGCAATGGTGTTTAACCCGAGAGGAAAATTCAAACCAAACTAGGAAGGACCGTATTTAGTCAAGACAATCTTGCCTAAGGGAGCCACAAAGATATTAGATCTAGAAGGAAATAAATTCACTGAGCCAATGAACCTCGATCGCCTTAAGAAATACTACCTTTAAAAAAAAGAGTCCACTAACTATAAAACCTAAAAAGGCTAGTTAGGAAAAAGTTAGGACATTCCCACTGTTTAGAAAACTCGTAAAGGCTGATTAGGCAGAAATTAGGGAAATGAAAATGGGAGAAAAAATGTGCAGTTAGAAAATTCGAAAGGACTAGTTGATAACAGGAGTTGTGTCATGTGATGTAATAAATTTACTCATTTTACCCTGGTTAATGAAATGAATTGAAATGACATTTTCGTTAAATATTGCATTTTCTATCTTTATTATAAGACACAAAGACTTGAAGGAAAAATAAAACATAAGAAATCAGACTTATGAGACCACTATTTTTGTTTTTGTTTCTTTATTGACTCATCTAATAATATTTCAGTCCTTTTGTATTTAATAAGTTCTGGTGATTCTGTAGATCATATAATAACCTAAGTCTTATAATTGTCATCAGTAGTCATGTCAGTATCTAGGTACATGTTCCATTCCAAAGCTTTGTGAGGCCATAAGTTCTTCACTTTGTCCAAGAAATCTTGTCTTAGAAAGAAACCTTTGAAGTTAGTTACAACAGCCACAATGAATTGAAGGCCATCATACTGACAGCAAAGGCGTGAGGGAGAAAGAAAGGTCAAAAAGCGTAATCCGAGAATAGGGACACAATTGTCATACAAGTTGATCATCATGAATTTTAATCTCCACTAAGGACAAAACCAAGTAATCTCAGTATCAGTAATACCTTTCATCCAATCAATCCATTGATCCATGGTGTGCTTATCCTTTATTTTCAATGGACAAGATTGTAGATGATGAGGTTGATATATCAAAGCATTAGGAAGAGCATCAAGCAGACTCAATTTCTCCTATAACCAAATCTTAAAAAAAAAAAGCTAAACTGAAAACCTGAAAGGGCAGCTTAAGTAAAAAAAAAAAAGGGTTACATACTTGAAGGAGAAGCAGACTGCTTGAGAGTCAGTTTTAAACTTTGAAATTATCTAGCCCAATGATAGTTTCAACAAGTATGACAAGCACGGGATTAGCTCCAGTTTCTACTTATTCTAAGATACTGATAATCCTTACATCAACATCTCCATGAGAAGACACTAGTAGAAACTGAGCATATAGGCAGAAAGTGACAGTACTAATCCAAGCAGCATTGGTTTTGTCTCTAGTTCCATAAAAGGAAATCAAAAAAGGAAGACTAATAGTTTTAGCATTATGCACGTGCATGTAGATAACATCTGGGGGCATATCAAAGAATATTATTAATCTATTGGGGAACTCAATATCAAGGTCTGGGAGAGCAATGGTAGCAATGGAACTTAGTGAACATCCTAGAATAGCAACAAATTCCTCAATCAGGGGACACAACTCTTGTCCATTGAATCTAAATACATGATCCTTAGCATTCCAAAAAGTGGTAGCAGCATGTAAGAAATTATTCTCTATCTTCAAATGTTGAAAGGACTTTTAAGGGTTTGGCATGAAAGGGCAGAATTTTATTCCAATCATCTCCATTAAGGGTCTTGAGAAATTTCTTCATAAAAGTAAGCATGGCTTGTGTCATGATGGAGGCGAAGGATGGAATTAATGTAGCGTATTTGTCTTATGGTTCTTATATAGGCCATAAATCAAATACATAAAGGATTAGGATTGATTTTTGGACCAAATTCGCGTTGGAGTGGGGGAATAAGCAGAATTGGAGCTGAGAATTTTGATCGAAAATTCAAAATTCTGATTGAAATTCTAGATTTTTGATCGGAATCCATAATTCTGATTGGAAATCTAGGACGCTAACCGGACTTCCAATGTTTCCGACCAAAAAAAAAAGGAAATTATGGTTTGGTCCAGAATAAAAGTCCATGATGCATAAAAGGAGACAGTTCTATCTCAAAGTACAATCATACTAATACAATTCCTAAAGAGAGTCAGTCATCCTGAGCTCCAGTGTTTGGCCAGGGTCTCCACTCTCTGGCTGGATCATCACTCTAATTTGGGGGCATGGGAGTCCCGACATCGTGTCCATCAAAACCAAGGCTAGCAAGCTATTGCGTGAGCCTCTCATTCTCACGCTCCAAAACCTTAACATAATCCCGTTGCATTAGAAAATAGTTAGAATCATGTATATCATGCATAACATGCATACATTTGCATAATTATTATGAATACTAACCCTCCAAGTATTTGTAATCTGCATAGTAAATAATCTTTGGGAAGAGGCAATTCCATACAAATACTCTGCCTATGTCCTAGGGACCTGTAAAATAAATTTTACTAATCCAGCAATAAGTACAGGTTTGTGCAAGGTTGGCAAGGGAGCAAATTGAACTTACATGTGAAGCATCAGGAGGTGAGAAGCTAAGAATATGAGCTGTATCAAAATACATGTGTCACTTAATAGGAGTCTATACCACCATGGGAGCCCAATAATACATCGACTTATCAAATGAGGAACATCACCCAGAATGGTACCCGAGGAAGCCTCACCATGAGCAGTCTCACTGTGATGAATAGGCCCAACTTCCTTCTTAGTCTCCTCAATGTCATCCTCAATCTCCTCCATAGCAGCATCAGGGACTCCTTCAAACTGTGCAGAGAAAAAAATGTTAATAATGTTGAGAGAGTTGAAGTAAAGCAGTAAGAGAAAGCATACCTCAGCCGGGTCCATAAGAACCTACTCTAAGAGGTTCTCTCGAATATACTCCCGATAATGATGAGAATGCTCAAGCATGGTCAAAGCATCATATCCCTTAAGAATAGCTCTAAGCTCAGGACTAGTCATGTTGCTACTCCGTAACGTCGAGGAGGGAATAGAAGAGGGAACACGCCTCCTGAAAGGTCCTATATGCCAGTGATAAACACACTCATCGAGATACCACATATGGCAGCCATAACCAGGAAGCAAAACTCTCATAGTCTTAAGTCTCACTACTATAGTCATAAAATCATATCACTGAATGTCTTCAGCACCAGCCAACCAATCTAATCTAACTTGCAAACTCATTCATTTAAATTTAAATTTGTTAAACTTTTACAATTAATGAAATACTAAAAGTCAAAATTTTCTTACTAGGTCTCACTCTAAGGAGTTCAGCTGGTCCCGATAAGTCTGCAAATCATGCTTAATGCTAGTAAGATGAGAAGAACACCACCTCTGCATTAGGGGAAGACTCTTGTCAAAGCTAATGGTACTGAAACCTCAAATCACTCCAGTCTCAATGCCCCAAATCTAAAAAAAGGAAAATAAAGGAAATAAAAAGGGGAATGTGAAAGTAAGTAAAAGTTAAAAAAGGATAGAAACATACATGCAAGACATGCTAAAAGCCACACAACATCACATCACCTCTACAAACAATATCCAATCTATAGTAGAGAATTAAAAATAGAGATAGGAAATTTGCCTCATCTCCAGCCTGAGAACATATATGGAGGTGCAAATGAGTCAAAGGAAATATCTCTTCATCTTCACAAAGCCCCAAATCATTCTAGGGAAAATGAAAATGCAAAGTGATGGGATCTAATTGGCTGGAACTGCTCCTATGTAGCATACGCTGTGGGTAGGCCATAAGATCAAACAGATCCAAAATCAGACGCCGGATGAGAGAATAATTGAAGGAAGAAAAATTAAAAATCAAGAGAAAATGAAAAGGACAAAAAGAGAAGAAGAATAGGAAAAAGAGGTAATGAATTGAAAAAAGGAGGAAAGGAATATATGGATGGGAAAATATCCACTTTGGTTCTTCAACTTTGGTTTACACTTTAGCTGACCTGATTCTTTGCAATTTAGTCCTAAATTGTAATGCTTTATAGTTTAATAATTCAATGAATTATTAAAATGGTCAATAGTATAATCAGCATCATACGACCAAGTATGATGTTTCTTTTCAAATTAGACTATACGACTGAGTATAGTTGGTGTTGTACAACCAATGTATCTTCAATCGATTATACAATCGAGTATAATCAGCATCATACGACCGACTGGGATGTCTCTTTTCAAATCAGACTATACGATCGAGTGTAGTCAACATTGTATGACCGAGTGCAATGTATCTTCAATCGATTATACGATCAAGAATAATTAACATCGTATGACCGAGTGTGATGTTTTTCTTTTCAAATCAGACTATACGACCGAGTGTACTCAGCATTGTACAACTGAGTGCAATGTATCTTCAATCGATTATACGATTGAGTATAATCAGCATCATACGACCGAGTGTGATGTTTCTTTTCAAATCATATTATAAGACCGAGTGTAGTCGGCATTGTACGACCGAGTGCAATGTATCTTCAATTGATTATACGACTGAGTATAATCAGCATCATACGATCAAGTGTGATGCCTCTTTTAAAATCAGACTATACGACCGAGTATAGTTAGCATTGTACAACCAATGTATCTTCAATCGATTATACGACCGAGTATAATCCGCATTATATGACTGATTATGATGTAATTTTTCAATTCAATACTATGTACGAGTGTAGTCAACATTGTACGATCGAGTACAATGTATTTCATTCACCCAAAGGTTATACAACTGAGTATAATCAATATCATATGACCAAGTATGATATGTCATTTGAAATGTTGAATGCCCGATTGCAACAAATTCATAAGTAGAAGCTTCAAGGAGTGCAGGTAAGTATCCTAATTTTCAATTTAGAAATTAGGTGCTATTTTATTTTGTTGCAATTTGTCAAGCAAACAATGACAAAGGGGGGCAATTGTAGACACCCAATTTTGGGATGATGTGTTACGGATGCAACAAAGGACTCCAATGATGAAAATGTCTTTGATAATTAATCTTTAAAATTCTAAGGGTTTAAATGCAGCTTTTAAAGGAAGGATTTAATGTTTTCAGGGACTAAATTTTAAGGTTTTTTAGGACCTAATTACAAAATTTAAATTCTTCCAGGAATCTTTTTGTAATTAAATGTTAAAAAAGACAAAAAGAAAAAATACATGTTTGAATTCCATAATTTTGATTGGAATTACACCAATTCCAATCGAAAATTACACAATCCCGGTCAGAATTGAATTCTTCCATCTCTATTTTCCTATTTTTTAATTCAATTCTAATTGGTTTAAAATTCCTAAGTAACTCAATCCTAATTGGTTTAAAATTCCTAAATATAATTTTAAGTATTAATCTTATATTTTAGGAATTAGAATCACATTAGGATTAGGGCTAGGCTTTCTAGTTCCACTGTATAAAGAGAGAATAGCAGGAAAAGAAAGGGGAGGGTGAAGAGAAAAAAAGGCCGTAGGAAGGAAAAAGCGTAGAAAAAAGACAAAAAAAGAAGGAAAAAAGAAAAAGAAGAAGAAGAAAACGTGATTTTATTTCTTTTGAGTTATTTTTTTTACAAAAAATTTCTTTTAATTTAATAATTAATTCAAGATTCATGGAGAATTTTTGAAGAAGAACATTCGAAGATTTATCAAGAATGGTGAACTACCAATCTAAGGAGTACTCCAAATCATTCATAAGCATCATCATCATCTTCTTATTTCTTTTTTTATTTTTTATTATTTATTATTTTTTCTTTCTTGTTATTATCATAAATTATTCATTAATTATAATTTTATCTTTTTATTTTGGTGAGTATGGAGGAAAACGCATGGTGATCCAGTGGAAGGGATGAATTCATGAAAAGTCAGTGAAAAATTAGGAATAAAGTCTCGTAAAGACTTAGTTTCTAGGGTTTTTATTTTATTACTTTTATTTTTACTTTATTTTTATTTTATTAATTATTTTATGAATTAATGTAATAGCCCTAATAGTGGGAGTAATAAAATTATATGTGTGGTTGCATGTTTATTTTGATTAAATTGGTTAGTAAAAATTAGGTTTTTAATTATGTAATTACTTAAAATCAATAGAGGAAGTAGATTAATTTAGGTTGCTTGATAATAAAATTAGAGTTTTAGTAAGAATTAATTTAATTATTTGTTTGATCTTATTTAATTGTTTTTTTATGTTTTTTTATGTTTTTTGGGTTTATTTATTATTTTTATGTGCTTTTAGGGCCTTAAGCCCATTTCGGGTCTTCATTTATTTATTTATTTAAGTTTAGGTAATTCTTTTAGCCCACCTCACTTAATAATTAAATAGGTTTAATTAATTAAAATATATTTTTAGGTCCATAATTAATTAGATTTTAGATCAAAAATATCCTTAGGCCCATTTAGTTAATTAGACATAGGCCCACGTAACTTAATTTAATTAATTTAGACTTAGCCTGCTTAATTAAAGCATTTTTTTCATAATTTATAGATTTAAGATCACCTTAGAATTAAAATATGTAGAATTAGGCCCATTTATTTAAATATTCCATAATTTATAAATTTAAAATATTTAGAATTAAAATTAGTAGACTTAAGTTCATTTAATTAAAATCAAAAGGAATTAGGTCTTTAAGTTCACTTATAATTTGAAACATGTAGACTTTAGCTCATTTATTTAAAATCCATGTAGATTAGACTAACTTAAAGATTATGTGATTTATTGAAGGCATTATTTACTTGTATATTTCATGACTAGTTTGCCTTGGAGTTAATTGTTTTTAGGGTTTATATGAAATTGCATGTAAATAGAGAATAAGATAATAATTCATAAAGTAATTCTAAATGAACATAAGATTGAAAGAAGTTGGTATTCCGTATCCAGAATCTCCTGGTTGTGGTGCTAGCTTTCTTTTAGGGAATCGGGTACTACCTTTTCGATTTTTCCCAATTATTACCCTGGGTGGCGACTCCTCATCTCCACACCATTTCTTTATGATAGTGGTTATTGTGTTCTCTAGAGCCCTGAGCTCAAACAGTGTCGCGGTTGCTAAAATCTTGGACACACACTGAACCCCATTGTCTACAGGTACTGAACCAGATGCTTGATATATTAAGGTCCATTGGTTATTTCTTTGATACTAATATCTTTACTTATTTAATTTTGACATTGCGATGTTTTCACATCTTGTTTAGATTGGATATTTGTAAAAATTAAACTTTTATTTCAATCAGCCTAAATCTTTATATATAATTTAGCTTCAGTGATTACATAATCTCTCTTAAGTTGTGAGGTTCCAATTTTAGGGTTGAGACTACACAATTCCATTGAAAACTCTTATCCTTTTTGCTATTAAAGAGGCGATTGCCTCATCCATGAGGTGTCGCCTCTTCACCTTCTGTTGAAGAGGCGATCGCCTTTTTATGCTGAGGTGTTGCCTCATAAAAAAGGCAATCATCTGAGCGTTAGGTCAATTTCCTCTCTTTAAATCTCTAACTCTTCACTTCCAACCCTATATTCGAACATCGTCTCCTCAAACCTCCATTTTCTTCCCCTAGCCACCACCAAGAGCTTGAATTATGTCTGAAAGAAGCCTTAAACTACTACAACCAGTCTTAAAAAGCTTAAACGGTGGATCATAGGCCATATTAGAGCTATTTTACTTATCAGTCTTCAAATCTCTGCATGCTAAAAGAATTAACTTCCCTTTCCCCCATGCGATAGCTCAATTTTAGGATCTTTAGAAGTATGTCTTCTGGTTCAACATAATAAAATTATGCCTCCTACCAAAGGAGTTTGAAGCCCTTTTAGGTTGTCAAATAGATTCCACTTGCCAACTCATAGTCCCTATAATTAGAATTCTAGACTCATATTATATTTAATATCAAATGGTCTGCCTGTTCAATCTTCCACCCCAGTCTTTATCTCACTACCTTCTTAGCTCGAAGATTGCACTAGAACCCTTTTGTAAAGTTGTCATTAACATAGACATAAGAGAAGTCTATTAGCCCTAGATGATAACCCTCTATTTGTATGTTTAATTCTTGCCCATTTTGCTTTCTAGAAATTGTGATTCAGAACTCCTCCACATTCTAGACCAATTGGAAGCAAGACTCAACCCTTTCCCTCTCATTTTAATGGAAACCATCAACAGACTGGACAACTTTATGGAGACTAAGAGATTTTATAAAAGTTCACTCTTGTTGAAGGCAGGCTTTTTCATTTTTGACTTCTGTTTTCTGATTCCTTAACATTTTTATTTACCCATCACTTTTACAGATGTGGTTCTATGAGAAACTGAGATTACTTGAACCTACCTGAGACATAGCATGCTATAGAGCCAAGCATTACCGAACCAAAAAGTTACATTCCATACTAGAGGACGTTCAGAGTTGGCTATTAACATTCCCTAATACTCTAATCCAATGGAAGTGCCCATGGTAGAGGTTGCAACACGTGATTATTTAGTCTTACACTTACTATTTTCTAGTTGCTATATTATAACCCAAATTTTATAAATTATTGAAATTAAATTTTGGGATATGTAGTGTTAATAAATATTTTATTAATTTTCTATATTATGGTTATTTTGTGAATTTAATTAAATACAAATTTTATTATTTATTTTATTATATTATGGTATTGATATTAAATTGAGTTTTAAAACTTAAATTTGTGATTATATAATAATAATAATAATAATAATAATAATAATAATAATAATAATATTATTATTATTATTATTATTACTATTATTATTATTATTAATTGTTTAATTTAGTGTATCTAATATATTTTAATATTTTGTGGTGAATTTAATTATAAAAGTAAATATTTAAATCAAATAATAATAATACATATAAAAAGAAATTTTTTTCCCTTCCCTCCTTCTCTTTCCTCCCCCTTCCTTTCCTTCCCTCTTCTTCTTTCTTTCTTCTTTTTGCATTTTGTAGAAAACATTGCGCACCACCACTGGTCCATCCTCCCGTCGTCGTCATTCCCTACCTCTTCCTCTTTCTTCTTCCTTTGGCATCGACAACTTTCGGGAGCCTTCGACGTCAATTCCAATGATGTCTAAGGCTAAGGCTGGTCTTGCTTGAAAGCTTGTTCCTTGAGCTTCATTTCACCCAAGGTAATTCATCCAATTAACTTTGAATTTAGCTTCAATTTTAAGTAATTCAATCTAGGGTTCATAATATAATTTGTTGATTTTGTGTTCAATTGGTTTGCTTTATGTTAAATTGACTTTAGATTAGTTAAATTGAAGTTATAAGCTTTCCAAAAATATATTTAAATTCAATTTTGGAAATAGTTGAATTTTAAGCACTATTATAGGCTCAGGTATTGTCCACAAGGGCTATCTTGACTCGGAAAACACATTTTTATTTTTAATAAACTCTACTAGTTATTTTAAGCATGTTTCATTAACAAAGTTTTATTGAAATTATGTTTCGATTATTTATTATAAATTTTTGAATGTTTATGTAAAAATTGAATTTTTAGAAAAATGAGTATAAATTAGTAAATTTTGTATTTTAATTGAAATTATTGTTAATTATTATGTTTTGGATAATTTTTTAGTAATAAATAGTATTAAAATAATTTTTATGAATTATTTACTATTTTTAGCTAATTAATAATAATTTTCAGGAATATATTCAAATAATAGTTTTATTTATTTTTTTATGATTAAATGAAATTTTAGCCATTTTTAATATATATTTGAGCAAATTAAATAAATATTCAAAATTTATGCTATTTAATTTTGAATATTTGAAAAATGGATTTTTGTTAATATTATTTAATTATATTGGGATTTTATTATTTATTTTGAAAATAAATATTTTGATGTTTTTATTATTTAAATAAGTTGAATTGTGGTATTTTATTGATTTTTATGGATTTTAATGATTTTTAATATTTATTACTATATCATTGATTTTTGTGTATATTGGTTCTCGATTGGACAATTTATAAAGTTCGAGGGTCCAACTCGAGAAGTTGAGCATTTCATGTATATTTGAAGTGTGTTTGCATACAGGATCGACTCTACTTTTTGTAGAGAGACGTTTGTTTTACAAAGGAGACTCTGTAGAAATTTCAGTAGAATTCTCGTAAAACGTGACCTCGGGTCGGTCATGAGTTTTGAATTATTGTCGAGTCATGTCCTAGATTGAGTCATTCTTTAGAATTTCTAAAAGTATAAAATTGGGTTTTCGATTCTAATATTATTGTCACACCTCGTCTCACATAGCCTGAGATGGATGTTTAAAAGTAACCTTTCGACAAACCATTTAATTCAATCCAATTATGTTATAAATATAATTACATTTCTAATAGAATTGAAAATAATATTTTGGAAAGATTTGTTGTCATTTTAGAAATAAGAACTTTTGCAATTGAGATGCTTATGAATAACAACTGTAGTATAAGTTAATTAAGTAATACAGGAAATCACATTTTAAAAACTAGGTTTAAATTCATATTTGTACACAAAATACATAAAATTGATAATCATTTAAGCTTCACAAAATATGTTACTAGTAGTTTCTTTACATATAGTATAGCCACCAACGTTTAACTACAAGATGTTTTCATTCACAATACATAATTAACCAAGATTAAGAAACATAAACACAAGGCTTCTCTGACAAGGATGTTGGCCAACCTTACTATCAAACTTCTATCTACATTCACTCAGCTTAGGTCACCCTCTAATAAGCCCTACTATCTGAAAATTTTAGAAAATAAAGTAAAATGAGTAAAAAAAATACTCAATGAATAAACATTCCAAGCAGAAAACAATTTGGTTAAATCAATCACAATAAACATCTTAAATCAGTATACTATAATAATTAAAATCAATTTATAATCCACTGTAAATATTAATGCCATTATTGCCTTCAAAATTATGCAAAGCTCAAGTGAATAAAAAAAAATGCTTTTCAATCATCTATGTAGCCTTTCACATGTATTTACCATCCCTAAACAAGCATCACAACTCGGCCATAACATACAAGCCATCACAAATTCACTCACTAGGCACACTTGAAGGCTAACCCTTCGAGTACATTAGCACGGAATGGCCCTTCTTCCTTCACCGTCCTGCAATCAAGTGCCCTATTGTTTATTGTGCAATAACAACCAATAAAATCTCAAATGTGCATATATCACCTCAACACATTCATACATCTCATATAGGGAGGTAATACATAAAACAAATATCATTTCATAAAAAATTAATCACAATAATTCCATCACATTCATAATTCCATATAGTATTCAAAATCAAACAACTTCTCATCATAACTCAAAAGAATAAAATCAAGCTGATTATAATCTCATTTAAATCATTGAGTATCCAAAATAATCTCAAATCATATTACCACATAAAAATACAGAGTAAAACACACTTAGCTTGTGTACTTGAAACCATAATTGTTTCAAATCTTGTATCATAAATAAGTAATTCAAGTGGTAAATAAGCTAAATTGAAACAATTCAAATACAAAAAATTTATGTCCAGCAAAATAACATTAAAATCTCATTTCATTAATGATCTAAAGAGATTTTAAAGGCTTGAACATCTACTCACAAAATAGCTTTCAAAACAAACACAATTTGATCACCAATTTGCTCAATTTGTACCACCACTTTATTTGCCTTTTCTAGCACCTAAAACATGAAATTTATTTAAAAATCATCAATATAATGATCCCACATGCTGATCTAACCATTCAGCCCCCCTATGATATGCATGAAATGCAAACCAACTCAATTTCACAATTCTGACCTATTAATTTGAAATAGCCAAACTTAGAAAAATTGGTCAGACTTGTACAAAAGGAATTTGAAGCTCAAATTTTAATCAAATTTATATTTATGTGTCTAGTATATGCTATAAAAATTTTATTTCAATTGGATAACCACAAAGAAAGCTATAAGGGTCATATTATAATCAACTCAAAGAATCTGATAGATTGAGCATTAAAATGTTTCCACTGATTACACTAACATAAAGATTAATTCAGATCAGGCTTAAGAGAAAAAAATTTTATATAACTCTTCAAAATTTCTATATAATCAAATAAAAATCAATTTGGAGCTCTCTAACTCAAGCTATGATTAAAATACCAAGACTGAAAGTTAACCAACTCAAGTTATGATTAAAAATCAATTTAGAGCTCTCTAATTCAGCCCGAGAACTGTTGCATAAGAACCCTAATCCCAAGAAACCAAAACAATAGAATCACTTACCAATCAATCACCAAGGGCTGTTAGGATAAAATTTTCATCTTGAAAAGTGTTTTTGATCACCAAATTTCACTTGCAAGTCAAGCCTAAGCTTGAAGAATTCAAGCAGCCCCTTTAGTTTCTTTCTTTCTTTTTCTTCTTTTCTTTTCTTTCCTTAGACAAAAAAAAAAGGGCTGCACCAAGTGACCACAAATTGGAGGAGATGGCAGCCCTAAAATGGATATGTCAACTTGTAAAATATCCCTTTATATCCTTAATGAAATGGCTTTACTTCCTATTCATCGTCCAGCTTTCAATTATGCATTCTAGGATGACTATTTGCTTCAATTGTGTCCTCATCTCTTACTAGCATTTAAATTCTTATCATTTACTTCATTTCAACTCCATATCTATTTTATTCTCAATCTTTTATTCATTTTAAGTGTCATCAAAATTCAACATTCTCTGATTATGTACAAGTCACAACTTAACCTGACATACTAGTCTAACTATACATATACTAGCTTATACTTAAATTCTATCAACATATATGTAAATGTAATGCAAAAATGAATGCAAATGTACTGATAATTAGGGTACAGGTGTGACAATTATTATTATTATTATTTATGTTTCTATAGTTGCGCCAAGACCGAGGGCTACAAGACCATGATAGTCAAGTTATTTTAGAGGAGCACACAACTGTGAATTATTATTATATGTATGTATTGCATTTAGAGAAATTATTGGCATCTATGTTTTAAATAAAAAATGAATTTTATTAGGCCATGTTGTATTAAATATTAATTGTTATTATTAAATTATATGTATGTTTGTTTGCTCTATATATATATATATTTGTATTAATTGGATGCTTTACATGTTTAATATGATTTCAATTATTTAATTTTTTTTTAATAAAATATTTTGGAGGATAGCAGTAGAACTTGCTATCTAGTGGGTTACACTAAAACTGTGTGCGCACTAGTACGTTAAATATTAGGGTTGACCTTATGGAAATTATTGATGTGATATTTGATTAATTGATTATTGAGGTTTGTGGTGAGTGAGTGGTGTGATTGTGGAAGCTTGGTTGACCTAGTGTCTTGGGCCAATCATGCCGGTAATGAATCGACATGTTTTAGCGCGCATCCATTATTTTAGCAACAGCGGCACTGTTTAAGCTCAGGGCTCTAGAGAACATACTAATCACTATCACAAAGACATGGCGTGGAGATGAGGAGTCGCCACCCAGGGTAATAATTGGGACAAATCGAAAAGATGGTACTTAATTCCCTAAAAGAAAGTTAGCACCATAACCAAGAGATTCTAAGTACGGAATACTAACTTTGTTTAGTCTCGTGTTCATTTAAAATTACTTTATGAATTACTATATTATCCTCTATTACATGCAATTTCATATAAACCCTTATTCTAGCAATTAACTCCAAGGCAAACTAGTCATGAAAATACAAGTAAATAATGCATTCATTCAAATATATAATCCCTAAGTTAGTCTAATATATATGGATTTTAATTAAATGAGCTAAATCTACATGTTTTAATTTACAAGTGAGCTAAAGACTAATTCCTTTTAATTTTAATTAGATGGACCTAAGTCTATTTATTTTAATTCTAAAAATGAGACTAAATCTACAAATTATGAAGGTATTTAAGTTAATGGGCCTAATTCTTCATGTTTTAATGCTAAGGTGATATTAAATCTACAAAGTATGAAAAGAGTTTTAAATTAAGTGGACTAAGTCTAAATTAATTAAGTTAAGTGGGTTTATGTCCAATTTACTAAATGGGCCTAAGTTATCTTTAACTTAAAATCTAATTAATTATGGGCCTAAAATGCATTTTAATTAATTACACATAAAAACCTAAATTTATTTAAGTAGATTAAAATCCAATATGGGCTTAAGGCTCCAAAACACATAAAAATAAATAAAGAAGCCAAAAAATAAATAAAATAAACAAGCCCAAAAACAAATAAAACATATTAAAACAATTAAATTAAAGATCAAACAACCAATTAAATTATTTCCTTCTAAACCCTAATTTTCATTAACATGCAACCTAAATTAATATACTTCCTCCATTAATTATAATTAATTACCCAATTAAAACCTAATTTTACTAACCAATTAATCAAATTAAACAAGCAATCACACATAATTCCACTATTCCTACTATAAGAGCTATTACAATAATCTATTGAAAATAATAAAAAAATAATTAATGCAATCCCAAGAACAAATAAATAAAATAAAGCAATAAAATAAAATAATATAAAAAAACCTATAAACTATATCTCTACAAAGTCTTATCCATGGCATTTCATGGACTTCTTATGGATTTGATTTTCCAAATTTGATCATCATGTGTTTTCCTCCATAATCACCATAAAAAAAGAATAAAAATTATGATTAGTGAATAAATTATAACAATAATAAAATAAAATCATAAATCATAAAAATAAAAAAATAAAAAAATAAATCAAATAAAATAGAATAAGAAAAAGATGATGCTTATGGATGATTTTAAAGAAGTGCTCCTTAGATTTGTAGAATCACCGCTATTGATAGGACTTTGAATATTATTCTTCAAAAATTCTTCCAAGATCTTTAATTAATAAATAAACCAAAAAGAATTCGTAGAGAATAAGATTTTCTCTTTTTTCTCTCTTTTTCTTCTCATTTTTTCTTTCTTTTCTTCTCTCTTTTTTCTTTTGTTTCGTTCCTTTTTTTTCTTTTCCCAATCTTCCCTTTTCTATTTTTTTGCCTCCCTTTTCTCTTTGCTTTTTTTCTTCTGTCTTTTTCTATTTTTCTGCCCTTCCTTCATTTTTTTTTATTTTTTTGCCTTCTTTCTTTTTTCAGAGTCAAAACCCTCATTATATAGGGATACGTCTTGAAACCCTAATTATAAATTGATTTCCAAAAGACTTCTATTTCCTTAAAAACATTATCAAAATAATTGTAGAAGAACTTCATATCAATTAGGACTTAATTTTTCTAGAAAATTTGAGAACTTGAGGCAGAAGAGGTCTAATTTCGACCGGAATTGAGTAATTTTGATCGAAATAACATAATTTTAACCAGAATTAGTGTAATTCTGATCGAAATTAATGTAATTATGACCAATTTTTTTTTTTTATAAATTTTACTTACAAAATGGTCCCTAAAAGAATTTAAGTTTTTCAAATAGTTCCTTAAAAAATATTACAATTTAGTCCATAAAAACATTAAATTCTTTCTTTGCAAAAACGCAATCAAACCCCTAAAGTTTTAAAGTTCAAGTATTGAAGACTTATTCATTACATTTTCATCATTAGAGTCTTTTGTCGCATCCATAACTCATCATCCCGAAATTGGGTGTCTACAGCCAGTCTACTGTCCAAAAATTGAGAAGAGAAGTTGAAAAAGCTTCAAAGGGGGGGGGGTCAATAGGGCTATTAAATAAAAATAAAAATTAAAAATAATTCTTTACAGGAATTGAAAGAATATTGAGAAGGAAGAATGAAGAACATGATGATTTAAGGAGTTCAGATTCAATAATAATCTTATGTCTCCACCTAACTTATTCCCAAGTTAGGATTTTCAATCACCCATAATCTTATTCATAAGATTGAGATTACACAAGATTTTTATGGCTCACTCTTAAAACCTTACAACATAAGTTTTCAAAGCTCACTGAAAAAACCAAATCCTAATTGTTTCAATGGACAACACTTAAACCAATTCCTTTAGAAATAAATCTCACTTTTCTACTAATCTATCCCAAGATTTAAAATGAAGAGAAATTCTATTTCTAACACACAACCAACTCTCATAAAATTTATAAACAAAGAGTGAATATTTGACAATTTGAGAGCTTTAATGAATGTCAAGATAAAGAATGATAACAAGCAAAAAATATTTTAAATTCCATTTAGCACTATAGGCATTTATATGGATAAAAAATCAAAAATATATTTTTTGGAGGTGAAAATAATGTGACCAACATCTATATTTTGAATTCGATGTTTATAATTTTGAATTATTGAAAGTAATGCTATCAGACTGCTATGCACGGATTGAAACTGTGATTGGCTAACAGAGACATTCTAATTTGCCTATACTTTCTATATAAAAGTTATAGATATTTGACTTATCTTTCAATATCATTTTGAATCACCTAATTGGACTTCTGTAGCTCAAGATATGTCAAAAATACTAAGCACTCTACAATCTAAAATGCAGACTAATATCATATAACTATACACGAGTTAAAACTATTATTTTCTATTGGAGAAGTTATAATTTTCTTATACTTTCTCATAAATTTTGTATATATTTGACTTATATTTCCATATCATTTTGAATCATCTAAATTGGACTTCTGTAGCTCAAGATATATCCAAAATACTAAGCGCTGTGCAATTTAAAATGACAGACTACTGTCAAAAAGCTATGCACAAGTTGAAACTGTGATTTTCTACTGGATAATTTGGAATTTTCCTATAATTTTTTCATGAAATTTTTAGATATTTTACTTAGCTTTCCATACCATTTTGAGTCATCTCAATTGGACTTTCGTATCTCAAGATATGTCCAAAATACTAAGAGTTGTGCAATCTAAAATAGCAGCTGCATATGTTGATTTTGACTTAATATTTGCATAACCAAATGAACTCAGATTTTGACAAGAAAGCCTAATTAAGAAAGCTCAAGATGTCTAATTCAAATGTGAAGAAGATAACTTTCTCATTATAAAGCTCTAAGGATGTCAAAAGCCTTATTGAATCTTAGAGGTCGAATCAGCTCAAGATATTCATACTTCATTTTAATTTCTAACAGAGTCTTAACTTATACACACTTAAAAAAATAAATTAAATGCTCAAAATTAAGTTTTTTAAGATCAAAATTAAGATTGGTTATTGCTAAGGTCAACAATCTCTCCCTTTTTGATTTTGATAAACTTATTTTTAGTTTGATAAAAAAATAATACAAAGTAAAGTGTGTGATAATATTTGTGATAATAATGATACCGAATGAAATAAAATATATTTATTTATTTCTCCCACTACAAATATGGACATGATAAGAAATATAAATTTATAGATTATTCCCCTTGATAGAAAAATAAAAACAACATACAATATAGTAAGAGGTATAAAAACATGGCATTCTTATGACAAATGTATTAAAAACATAAAATATGATAATATTATCATTTAAATAAATGTTAGGCAATGTGAGCAAATAATTTCAAACATATATACATATAGTGTCACTAAAATGCATCACAAAAATAGTACATATAAGAATAATGTTGATGCTAGACAAGTTTAACTATCACATGATCATATAGAGCTTAGCTAGCTAATCAATCATGTAACACTTAGCATATAAAAAAATAAAAAAAATAACCATAAACTATCCATAACATATTTTTCTCTCTTTATACAAAAGTAAAAAGAAAAGAAAGAGATATAAAGGGCAGAAGGAAAAGAAAGAGATATAAGGGGAAATGAACCTAAAGCACCAAAATTCCTTTAAGAACAAAACAAAGATACACAAAATCTTTGTAAAAATATTTTTTCCTTATCAACGATCAAAACAATTCCTAAGAAGAAACACAATAATAAAATACAATAAACACAATAATAAAATATTATACACGTGTATAGTAACAAATAACAAACTCAAATATATTTCTCCCTCTTTATAAAAACAAAAAGAAAAGAGAGAGATATAAAGGGAAATGAAAATAAAGATATATAAAATCTTTATAAAATTTATGTCATAAATAAACAAAGTAAGCAAAATAAGACCTTTTGTTAAATATAATGTACGAAAAAACTAGTTATACTTACAATGTTAATATGCATACAAATATTTAAACAAATTTTCTCCCCCTCTATCAAAAAAAAATATAATATGTCATTAACATAAACATATTTTTTTAGGGAGTTTAAAAATTAAAAAAGTACACATATTTAAAAAAATTAACTAGGTACACATGCAAACTTAAATTATTTCTCCTCCTTTAACAAAATGTAAAAGGAAATTTAAAAAGATAAAACAAATATAAGCTAATGACTATAAAAAAAATTAAGATTATAATCAAAATAGTTATCAATCAAAGTAATCAATAAGTACAACATGATTTCACATGAAAACAGTTCAACCATCAATTAAACATAAAATCAAGATAAACTAGAACCATCAATCATGCCAAGTTCATGCTTAATGAAATTTAATCTCTCTTTATTGAGAGGTTTGGTGAAGATATCTACAAGTTAATTATTTGTATCACTAAATTCAGTGAAATATTACCAATTTAAACATGATCACGCAAGAAATGATGTCTAATGTCTATATGCTTAGTTCTAGAATGCTTAATGGGATTTTTACTAAGTTTGATAGCACTTGTATTTTCACATTTGATTGGAATGTGGTCAAGCTGTACACCATAGTCTAACAAATATTATTTTTTTCCATAAAACTTGTGAACAATAAAGACTTGCTACAAAATATGACAATATAAGTGCTAAATGCATTGTACTACAAAGATATTTGAAAATTCTTTTAATAGTATTCAAATGAGACTTTCTAGAACTAGATTGAAATCTAGCACACAAGCAAGTAGCAAACATAATATCGAGTCTACTAGTAAATAAATAAAGAAGGGATCCGATTATATCTCTAAATCGCTTTTCATCAACCAGTTTGTCACTCTAATCTTTGTTAAGTTTAGTTGTGCTGCTAATTGGAATTTTACTTATCTTAGCTCCATCCATGCTAAAATTCTTGAGAACGTCTCTTGCATACTTGGATTGATTGATGAAAATTCCATTTTGCATTGCTTGATTTACAGTCCAAGAAAGAATTTGAGTTCACTTATCATACCCATCTTAAATTCTCCTTACATTAAATTAGAGAATTTCTCACACAAGTAATGGTTAGTAGCACCGAATATAATTTCATCAACATATATCTGAACAATTAATAAATCATGCTTAGATTTCTTTATAAAAAGAGTTGTATAAACTTTTCCTTTAGAGAAACCTTTCTCTAATAAGAAGTTGCTCAGTCTTTCATACCAAGCTCTAGAAGGTTATTTCAATCCATATAATGCTTTAGAAAGTTAAAAAACATGATTTGGAAAATCAAAGCTTTCAAAACCTGGAGGTTGTTCAACATACACCTCTTTTTCAATAAAACCATGTAAAATGCACTTTTAACATCCATTTGATAAAGTTTGAAAACCATGAATGATGAAAATTCAAGTAGCATTTTAATAGCTTCTAACCTTGCAACAGAAGCATAGGTTTCTTTATAATCAATGCCTTCCTCTTGATTATAACCTTTAGCTACTAGTCTAGCTTTATTCTTAATTATAACATCTTATTCATTCATCTTATTTTTAAACACCCATTTGGCACCTATAATAGGATGATGTTTTGGTTTAGGAACTAAGGTCCAAACCTTATTTCACTTAAATTGATTTAACTCTTCTTGCATTACAAGGACCCAAAATTCATCACACAAAGCATCATCAATATTTTTTGGTTCAATTTAAGAAATGAAGGCTTAATTAACGATAGACTTTAATTGAGATCTGATAGTTACCCCTTTTGTAGTGTTACCTATAATGAGGTCTTGAGGATAAGCTTTCTTGAATTTCCAATCCTTTGGAAGTTCATCCTTCAAGGTTGGTTGACACGTTTCCTCATTGTCCTCCTTACTTGGACCTTCAAGTTCCAAAGGCTTACTAGCATTTTCTTTTTGAGTTTCCACAATCTCATCGTTACTTATAACATCATCAACACTACAAATATCCTTTCTAGGATTAAGTGAGTTTGATTCATCAAATAAAATATGCATTGACTCTTTAACTACTAGAGTTCTCTTATTAAAACTCTATATGCTTTACTAGATATAGAATAGCCTAGGAAATTCCTTCATCGGCTTTGGAATCAAATTTTCCAAGATTATCGTTGGTGTTTAATATAAAGCACTTACATCCAAATACTCTTAGATATAAGATTTTGGGTTTTCTATTATTCCATAGCTTATAAGAAGTTTTATTTAAAATTGGTCTTTTGAAAACTCTATTTAAAACGTAGCAAGATGTGTTAATGGCTTCCACTCAAAAGTATAAAGGCAAATTATACTCATGAAGTATTGTTCTAGCCATTTCCACAAGAGTTCTATTTTTCCTTTCTACTACCCCATTTTTTGAGGAGTTCTAGGAGAAGAGAATGTATGTAAAATATCATTTTCATCACAAAAGGTTTCATAAAATTCATTTTCAAACTCGGTTCAATGATGACTTCTAATAGAAGAAATACAAAAACCTTTTTCTTTTTTAACTCTTTTTTGCAAAATTTTCATAAGCTTTAAATGCATCATTCTTATGAGTAAAGAAACATACCCAAGTAAATATAGAGTAACATCAACCAATACATATGCATAGTGCATACCATTGAGACTAGCAACTCTAATTTATCCAAAAAAAATCCATATGTATAAGTTCAAGTGGCTTAGAAGTGGACACTACATTTTTTAGCTTAAATGAGGACTTAGACTATTTTCCCTTTTGGCAAGCATCGCAAGGTTTATTCTTAATGAATTTAAGCTTAGGTAAACCAATCACAAGTTCATATTTACAAAGATCATTCAATAGCTCAAATTTTGCATGTTTTAACGTTCTATACAATGTCCATATGTCATGGAAAATTGACATCAAGCATTTAATATCTTTGTTATCAATCTTATTCAAATTAATAATATAAACATTATCAACTCTTTCACCACTAAAAATTACTTTGTCTTTATCAAGACTACTAATAAAGCAATTCTTAGGATTAAAAGTGACCTTATTTCTCATATCATATAATTGACTTATACTAAGCAAGTTATATTTAAGACCATCAACAAGCAATGCATAGTGTATAGTTAAGGATTGAGGATTACTAATTTCTCCAATGCCACTAATCTTTCCTTTTGGATTGTCCTCGAAAGTAACGTGTCCTCCATCCTTAGCATCAAGCTTGTTGAATTGCTCCTTGTCTCCCATCATGTGCCTTGAGCATCCACTATCAAGATATCATTTATTTTTTGATCTTATGGACTTCAAGCACACCTATACAAGGCAATTTAAGCATTCTTTTGAACCCGAACCTTTTTTGGTCTAGGTTGGTTAGTTTCAAAATAGTCCGTAGGAAGCAAGTGTTAGTGATATGCACTAGGTCAATCATGTATAACCATGTTTTGACTTTATCATTTTATTTAATAAAGAGGTATTTTTCATTATCATTTTGTGTTATGATAATTACTTGAATAGTCAATTCTTACTAAGGTCATCAAGTATGTGACTTGATAGTAAAACCCTTAGATTAAATATGAGTTCTATATAAATTATCCCTATTCATAACAAAATGTTATGGCTAGTATGATGTTGATTGATGATTATGTTTTACTAATCACGAATATGAGATATTATGTCAACTCATAAGTACTTATTTGGGAAATAATGTACTGGATTGACCCATCATGAGAATACTACATAGATAATTATCATAAGTAATTCTCATCATAATAATATTGATTTAGTCCTTTGACCTTGAAATCATCATGGATTTCTACATAACTATTATATATTTTGACACAATCTAACATTGTCTTTAATAGGATGGTTAAATAGATTGTTACTGGATATAAAATGAGTTATGTGAGGAATGTGAGTGATTGGGAATGAATTTTTCCCTCATTTAATCTAAGTAAGATATCTATGGGCCCCTTGATATGATAGACTGAGGAAAATGCATGGCCATGCTAAAGTGAATTAATAAAGAGTTATCATTCTCAGTCTACTTAAAGTCAAGAAATAATATGATTGAATTATATAAGGATGACAGAAACTATGTCTTATATTCAATCAAGATATCATGTGACAAAGGGATTATAATATTTATTATAAATTAGGTTATTTCAGATTATTAACTTCACGTGACTTGGGTAGTCATAATGTCTTGCTGGAGGCCACTTTTGACTTATAGGCCTAAACAGAGATTTAAGGCCCACTTCTAATATCATGTGAACCTATAGGGTCACACACTTAGAACAGACCCAAAAATAGATATAGGTTTGAGAAGCCCAAATATGCTCTATGGAAATAAATAAATAGCTTATTTATTTAAGTTAAAGGTTATTTTAAATAAATAGGATATTATTTTTTATTTAATTTTAAATAAAATCAGAATAATAATAATTGAGAAATTACTAAAAAGTTATTTTGGTAAGTGAAACCCTAATTAGAGGTCTATAAATATGTTATATTCTCTAAGGTTTCACTAACTCAATCATTAGCCACTAAAAATTCAATTTTCTCCTCTTAGAAAAACTAAAACACATAGTGTTTTTGTTCTTGATTTATGAGAAATCAAGAGAAGTGGTAGCACATAAAGTTTTTCATTTTAATCAAGGGCTATTCGTGTGGATGCTTATGGAGGATGAATTCTTTTGGAGACGTCTTGATCTGAACTACCAAAATCAAAAGCTCGAGGTAAGGTGTCACCAGAGTGAACCTCCTCTCTACCTTCCAGAAATCTTGCCTCTTCTACATTTTTTGTAAGATTTGAAAATCCTAGTTTTAAATCAATTAATCAAATTACTTGGATTCGGGTTAGGGTTTATGATTAAAATTTTTGATTTTCGTTGCGTTTTTGAATCATGAAACCCAACAACAAGTTCATGTGTAGTCTTCTATAGAAGCACACATTATTAGTATGTCCCTTGATCATGAAATATGAGCATTCAACATTCGTAAACTTATTTCTCTTAGGAGGATATCCATTCCTAATTTGTGAAGCATGCCTTTGTTGATGTTGTGGTATGTATCTCCTAAAGTTCTTTTGAGTCATAGTGTGACACATGCATTAGCAATGACAATGTGTATTTTGATAGGTTTATGCAATATGTCTAGGTGCATTATATTATGCAAAATTCTTATAAGTATTGTGTCTAGTGTATATATGAGCATGTTTAGATTGTTTTTTCCTAGCATGATGCTTACCTCTTTGTGTCATATAAGGTTAAGTCCTATAAGACTTTCCTTGAATGTTTAACACATGAGATATTTTAGTTTTGAAAGCTTAACTCTCATTTTGTTTTAAGGTAAAAGGATCAAAATTATTTGAGGCTTTAACAAAATTAATATGTGATAATGATGAGGAAGCTATTCCATTGGTATATCCAATTTCATGTAAATCTCCATGGAATTTTTGAGAGTCAAGAATATTATTTAAAGATTCTTTTCTGTTCATGTGTTTCTTAATGGAATTTTTCAAATTTAAGACTTCCTTTAAAAGGTTTTGATTTTCATCATTTTCTTTCTTAACTTGATTTTCCAAGGAATTTGAAGTTTTTAAATCATTAGACAATTTAGCATTTGATTTAACTAGATTAAAAAATTCATTTTTCAATTTTTTGAATTCCTTGGTTAGGCTAGATAACTCATGCTTATAATGCTTCTTCTTAAATAATAAGTTTTTGCATTTAAGCAACAGTTTCCTTACCATATAGCTTTCAATATCATCATCAAATTCAACATCATTATCACAATAATCATCATCACAGGAAGAATTTGATATAAATGGTACCTCGCTTTCACTTTCAATAGCCATGAAAAAAGGTTGGCTACTTCTTATTATTCCTCTTCCATTTCCAATTTGGAGGAGTCATCCCAAGTTGCCTTATAAGCCCTCCTTTTCTCTTTTGTTCCTTTACTTTTGTTTTTGAGTTTGGGACACTTACTTCGGATATAACCTAGTTTCTTGTATTCATAGTAAGTAACATCTTTGGTTTTCTTTTTACCTTCTCATTTATACTTCTTATTGAAGTCTCTTGTTCATGATGAATGTTTCTTTTTTAAGAAATTCTTGAAGTTTCTAGTGAGCATGGCAATTTCTTCATCATCATCACTAAAACATTTAACATTTTCTTCTTCAATATCATTTAGTAAAGCTTTCAAGGCAATGCTCTTCTTCTTCTCTTATTTTTCTTCTTGCTCTTCACCTCTTTACTTAATTATTAGCTCATGCGTTAAGAGCTTTCTGATAAGCACATCAGTAGAGAGAGTTGAGAGTCCTAAGTTTCCTCAATTGAAGTAACCCAAGATTCTCAATCCTTCTTAAGAAGGATTCTTAGAATCTTGTTGTTTACTTCTTCCTTGGAAAAATGCTTTCCAAGTACCTTGAGGGTCAAGAAAAGAGCGTTGAGTCAATTTGTCATCTCTGTGATTGACTCATGAAGCTTCATCTTGAAAAGTTCATATTCATACATATGAAGTTAAACCTTCTTGCTTATAACATACACATTGCCTTCATAATGATTTTCCAAGGTCTTCCATATTTTCTTGGCTGACATGCAATGTTGAAGCTTGCCTCCTTCTTCCCTTGTCATAGAGCAGACTAGAGTAATCATCAACTTTTTTTATTTTTATGATTTCCTTCCTTTTGCTTATTTTTCCTTGCTAAAGTAGTTACCACACCATTAATGGTAGTTATAGGTGGTTCCTAACCTTTTAGGAAAATATCCCAAAGTTTGATGGAATCACAATCAAGGTATAGCTCCATTTTGAACTTTCAATGAGGATAGTCATTACCATCAAAGAATGGTCTAAGTGAAGAAATATTTTATGATTCACTCCCCATGATCTTGTATTCTAGCAATGAGGTTCCTAGAATTCAAGCTCTAATACCAATTGAAAAATTCCTAAAGGGGGTAAATAGGGCTATTAAATAAAAATTAGAATTAAAAATAATTCTTTGTAGGAATTGAAAGAATGTTGAAAAGGAAGAATGAAGAATATAATGATTTAAGGAGTTTAAATTCAACAACAATTCTACATCTCCACCTAACTTATTCTTAAGTTAGGATTTTCAATCACCCATAATCTTATTCACAAGATTGAGATTACACAAGAGTTTTATGGCTCACTCTTACAACCTTACAACATGAGTTTTCAAGGCTCACTCAAAAAATCAAATCCCAAGTGTTTCAATGGACAACACTTAAACCAATTCCTTTAGAAATAAATCTCACTTCCCTACTAATCTATCATAAGATTTAAGATGAAGAGAAATTCTATTTCTAATACACAACCAACTCTCACAAAATTTATAAACAAAGAGTGAATATTTGACAATTTAAGAGCTTTAATGAATGTTAAGATAGAGAATGATAATAAACAAAAAATGCCTTAACTTCCATTCAGCTCTAGAGGTGTTTACATAGATAAAAACTCAAAAATATAGTTATTGGAGGTGCAAATAATGTGTCTAATTTCTATATTTTGAATCCAATGTTTATAATTTTGAATTATTGAAAGTAATGTTGTTAGACTATTATGCACGGATTGAAACCATGATTGGATATTGGAAAATTTCTAATTTACCTATACTTTCTTCATAAAAGTTGTAGATATTTGACTTAAATTTCCATATCATTTTGAATCACCTCAATTGGACTTCTATAACTCAAAATGTGTCAAAACTACTAAGAGCTCTACAATAAAAAATGCAGACTACTATCAAACAGCTATGCACGAGTTGAAACCATGATTTTCTATTGGAGATGTTATAATTTTCCTATAATTTCTTCATAAAAGTTATATATATTTTACTTAGATTTCCATATCATTTTCAATCATCTCAATTGGACTTCTGTAGCTCAAGATATGTCTAAAATCCTAAGAGTTATGCAATCTAAAATGGCATACTACTATTATACAACTATGCACAAGTTAAAACCATGATTTTCTATTGGAGACATTCACATTTGCCTATACTTTCTTTATAAACTTTGTAGATATTTAGTTTAGATTTCCATATCATTTTTTAATTATCTCAATTGGACTTCTTTATATCAAGATATATCCAAAATACTAAGAGTTGTGCAATCTAAAATGGCAGCTACATACGTTAATCTCAACTCAATATTTACATACCCAAATGAACTTAGATTTTGACAAGTAAGCCTAATTTAGAAGGCTCAAGATGTCTACTTCACATTTTAAGAATATAACTTTCTCATTATAAAGCTTTAAGGATATCAAAAGCCTCATTGAATCTCAGAGGTCAAATCAGCACAAGATATTCATACTTCATTTTAACTTCTAATAGAGTCCTAACTTATACACACTTAAACAAAAAAATTAAATGCTCAAAATTAAGCTTTTTAAGATCAAAATTAAGATTGATTATTGCTAAGGGCAACATAAATATTTTGGACTTAAGTGAGCCTATTGGTTAGTGAGGTTTAGAAATCGAGGTTACAGGATATTTTAGGGTTCTGCTCCGATCCTTCACCCAAAAAATTTTTTTTGCATTTATTATTGTAAAAAGTGAATTTTTAGCATCTATATGAAATTCATGTATATATATAAATATATATTATTATACTGATGCTTGATTATATATGGATTTAGGTTGCATGTATATATATTATAATAATTCATTCAGTGAGGTATAACTCCCCTTAATATTTTTTTTTTCAAGAACTTCTACTCCAGAACTCCCTAGTAGAACTATTTACCATACTCTTTCCTCTTCAGCTGATTTATGTAAATACTGAACCATACATTTTCTTGTATTTTAGTAATTGATGCAGTAGCAGTGTTGTTGTTGTAGTATTGTGTTGTATTAGTTAGAGACCCTGTATTTGAATATTGTATGAAGATATTTTGTTATATATTATGATATAAGGATTTATTTTATATTAATTAAATTTTTTAATTCTGGTTTATTTTTGTGTTATAATTGCATGTGTTTTTATTTTTTTAGGCTTGCTATGGGTTTCAGATTCGAAAGAATTCTTGTTCCCTAGCGCCGAACATAACTCCCCAGTTTAGGTTGTGACAAAGTTGGTATCAAAGCCTAAGTTTTAGTGTTAAGGACCTAGGTTATTAGAGTTGTGTTTTCTTTAAAACTACTACAGTAAATTAGGTTCGACTATGTCTTTGATAAGTTTTCCTTATTATAGTTTTCTGTGTAATCATTAGGATGCCTGTTTGTTGTTTGTTTGTTGTCTATTTTGCCTAAATTTTTTTGGTTTTTATCTTTTGAAAATGAGGAGATGAGCATGTGTCACTCCACCAATCATTGAGGCCGAGGATGATGAGTCCTTTCAAGATGAGGTTCTACCCCTAGAGCTGGCAGTTAAGCGCAAAAGTAGAGGTAGACCTCGAGGAGCAGCAGGTCATCGAAGGTAAAGAGAGCTACATGATAAGGAACTTGTAGAGTAGGAGTATGAGGAAGTTGTTATACCTCCAGCTGTACCGCAAATGCAACTTGTTTATCAGTAGGGTATGTCTAACCCTGAGGCAGCTTTATTTTACATCATAATCGATAGGATATCATTCGATGGGACTATAAATCCTCTAGATTTTCTACATGCCATTGAGATGACGACTCAGACTGCTCACACTGAGTACTAAAGGATCATGATCGTCAAGTTATCTATTGAAGGGCCAATCTTGGATTAGTTTGTTTAGGTCATCTAGCCGCACATGATGACTCTCACTTGGGCTCAGTTTCAAGAGAGATTTATGAGGTGTTTCTGCCCAGAGCCTATATGAATGAGCTACAAACTTCGGCTGATGGCTATTACCATAGGTGACATGTTAGTAAAGGAGTACACCAAAGAATTCCTCAAACTAGGACAGTATGCAGAGGACCTGATGAGAGATTAGTATTTTATGATCACTACGTATGTCACTGGATTAGGTTTTGCATTTATTAGGATGCATATAGCAGGCCTAACTCTTGAGTCTGTGATAGAGTTAGCCAAGGAGATAGAGCTCAGATTGGTCAAGTAAGGAGTTATGCCTAATTATTATCAGTTAGGAGGTGTCCAAGCAGGAGGATCTCAAAGCACCTAGAACACCACATTTCATATTGGCTCTAGTAGTTAGTATAGAGGATCTTATTAGTAGGGCCAAAGACCTTAGTAGAGAGTCCACAAGAGTAGCAAACATGGCCATAGTGGACGACGCAGACTTGTTAGAATCGGTTAAGGTGCTACCAATAGTAGCAGCAGCCAAAGTTTTTATTATGGCAGAAAAGGATCAACAACCAATGCTTGTCAAACATGTGGGAGAGTCCATCAAGGACTGTGTTATATGGCTCCTAGAGCATATTTCAAATGTGGAGAAATGAGAAATTTTGCCAAGTCATGTCCCTATTCTAGCTATCAGTAGCAGTTTCCATAGCAGTCGATTGCCAGTGCAGCTCTAGCTTTTTATCAATTTCCTTTAGCTCAGTATTCGAGTACATCACAATTTATAGCCCAGCAGGGGCATGGCAGAGGTGGTAAAGGTAGTGCCAAAGGCTTTGTTCAGGCTTCTACTAACCAGTAGGGAGGCCAAGGATAGGCAAGAATCTTCACCCTCACCCAGCAGGATGCTCAGGCATCTAATGCCATTATCACAGGTATACTTTCAAGTTGTTACTTAGATGCTAAAGTCTTGATTGATCCAGGTGCCACACATTCTTTTGTGTCCCCTATGTTTGCTTTGAATTCTTATTGGCAAGCTTCAAGGATGGCTTTTCCTCTATCTATTGCCACTCCTCTAAGTGACTCATTGGACACTGACATTATTCTTTCTAGATGTTCGGTGTTAGTGGGAGGCAAAAGATTTGTTAATGGAATTGGTGTTATTGGATGTTATGGAGTTCGATATGATTTTTGGTATGGATTGTCTATCTCAGCACTATATTGTAGTTGATTGTTGGAGTAAAAAGGTGATTTTCAAAATTCTTAATGAAGAAGAGTTTAAGTTTATGGGTGAAAAGAGTTATGCACCTCAGAATCTTATCTCCACTATCACAACTAGGAAGATGCTGAGGAAAGATTGTTAGGGATACTTGGCACTAGTCAGGGATACTTCAGTGGAAAAGATGCCTATCTTAGATGTTCCAATAGCTCGTAAGTTTCCTGATGAGTTGCTAGGTTTACCACCTTATAGAGAGATTGAATTCTTTAAAGATGTGGTCCTAGGCACAACTTCTATTTTGATGCTGCCCTATAGAATGGCTCCTGTAGAGTTAAAGGAGCAGTTGCAAGATTTACCGGACAAGGTTTTTATTAGACCTAGTGTTTCTCCTTAGGGTGCACCAGTCCTATTTGTGAAGAAAAAGGATGGTACACTGAGACTATGTATTGATTACAAAGAGTTGAATAAGGTGACAGTGAAGAACAAGTATCCTCTTTCGAGGATAAATGATTTGTTTGATCAACTTTAGGGTGCATAGTTCTTTTCCAAGATTAATTTGAGGTCAGATTCTCATCAATTGCATATCAATGAAGGCGATGTTCCTAAAATGGAATTCGACACTCGATATGGTCATTATGAGTTTCTGGTAATGTCCTTCAAGTTAACTAATGCACCAACTGCTTTTATGGATCTGATGAATAGGGTGTTTAGATTGTTTATGGATAAATTTATAGCAGTCTTCATTGATGATATACCAGTGTATTCGAACAGTATGGAGGAGCATGTATATTACTTGACGACAGTATTGCAAACACTAAGAGAACATCAGCTTTATGCTAAATTCTTATTGACCATTTGCATTATCAAACTCCTAATTTTGGACTTTGACAAAAAAATTTGATACTAATAATTTCAATTAAGTGTGTAGGGAATTATATACCAAAAATATACCAAGCATATACATTTTTGGATGAATAATGAATTTTTGGGCTAATTCAATGTTTGAGATTCAAAAAGGCTTTTGACATCTTTAGATGTCTTAAATGAGAAAATGATCTTCTTAACTTTTGAAGTAGACATCCTAAGATTTCTAAATTGAGTTTACTTGTAAAAATCCAAGATCATATGAGTATCCAAATATTAAGTTGAAGTCAGCATATGTAGCTCACATTTTAGATTAAGCATGTCTTAGTATTTCAAAAATATCTTGAGATAATGATGTTTAATAGAGATGATTAAAAGTTCTATGGAAATATAATAAAATTATCTAAAACTTTCATGAAAAAAGTTAAGGCTGATTTGATCATCTTCAGTACTGTTCATGAGCATCTCACGAGCCAGTCATGAGATGTCCTCTTTATGGTGTTCTTATTGAGGAAAGGGGTAGTGTTGCTCATGAGCCAGAGTCACGAGAATTTTTGTTTGTGATATGCTTATGAGGGTAGTACTTTCAGCCTTCAATAGAAATATTTGAATCCAATGAATATATTCTTGCCCCTCACGAGCATTGTTCACTCGTGAGCATCATTTTGATAGCTTTAAGTCCAAGATTGATTCAAAAAAAAAATATAGACATTAGAGACATGTTTGATACATCCAGAAACTATATTTTTAAGTTTTTTTATATATAAACACTCCTTAGAATTTAATTGAAAGTTTAAGAAACTTGTTTAATATTCATTATCTCTTAAGCATTTAATTGAGCTCTAAAAATTCTCTTAAACAATTTTGTTGTATAAAATCTTCTGAGAGTTGGTTATGTGTTAGAAATAGAATTTCTCTTCATATTAAATCTTAGGATAGATTAGAAGGGAAGTGAGATTTATTTCTAAAGGAATTGGTTTAAGTGTTGTCCATTGAAACACTTGGTATTTGGTTTTTGAGTGAGCCTTGAAAACTCAAGTTGTAAGGTTGTAAGAGTTATCCATAAAACTCTTGTGTATTCTTAATCTTATGAATAAGATCATGGGTGATTAAAAATCCTAACTTGGGGATAAGTTAGGTGGAGATGTAGGATTATTGTTGAATCCAAACTCCTTAAATATTTGTGTTCTTCATTATTCCTTCTCAACTCCTACTCAATTCTTGCAAAGAATTCCTTTAATTTCCTATTTTTATTTGATAGTCCTATTCACCCCCCCCCCCCTCTAGGACTCTTTCATTTGGTACTAGAGCTTGAATTCTAGGTACTTCATTGATAGAATACAAGATCATGGGGAGTAAATCTCAAAACATCTCTTCTCTTAGACCATTCTTTAATAGTAGTGACTATCCATATTGGAAATTCAAAATGGAATTATATCCTGATTGTGATTCCATTAAACTCTAGGACATTCTCCTAAGAGGTTGGGAACCACCTACAACTATCATTGATGGTGTGGTAACTACTCTTGTAGGAAGCGAATGGAGTGTTGATCAAAAGGAAGAAAATCACAAAAATAAAAAGGCTATGATTACTCTAGTATCCTTCATGACAAGAAAGGAAGGATGTAAGCTTCAACATTGCATTTCAGCTAAAGAAATATGGGAAACCTTAGAAAACCACTATAAAGGCAACATTCAAGTAAAAAGCAAAAAGGTTCAACTTCATATGTATGAATATGAACTCTTCAAAATGAAGCCTCAAGAATCAATCACGGAGATGACAAACCATCTCAATGCTCTCCTCATAACACTTAAGAAACTTAGAAAACATTTTTCCAAGGAAGAGGTAAATAACAAGATTCTAAGAATCCTACCTAAGAAGGATTAAGAATCTCATGTTACCTCAATTGAGGAAGCTCAAGACCTCTATACTCTATCAACCGATGTGCTTATTGGTAAGCTCTTAACACATGAGCTCACCATCAAGCAAATAGGTGAAGAACATGAAGAGAAAGAAGAAAAGAAAAAGATCATTACTCTAAAAGCTTTTCAAAAAGATAGTGAAGAGGAAAGCATCAAAGATTCTAGTGATGAAGATGGTGACATTGCCATGCTCACTAGGAACTTCAAGAAGTTCTTAAGAAAGAAAAACTTCTCAAGAATAAGGGACTTCAACAAGAATTTTGAAGGAGATGTGAGGTAGAAAATAAAAGAGGTTACTTGCTATGAATGCAAGAAATTAGGACACATTAAAAGTGAATGTCCTAAACTCAAATTTAAGAGCAAGGGAGAAAAAGATAAGAAGAAGGCATTCAAAGCTAGTTGGGATGATTCCTTTGAATCCGAAGAGGAAGAGGAACAACAAGAAGTTGCCAATCTTTGCTTTATGGCCATTGAAAATGAAAATGAGGTGCCATCCATTTCTTATTCTTCCTTTGATAATTGTTATAAATATTATGATTAATATTATGATAATGATGATGATGATGATGATGATGATGATGATGAGAGCTCTATTGTGAGAAAATTACTTGTTAAATGCAAAATTTTGTTATCTAAGAAGAAACAATATAAACATGAGTTAGGTAGCTTAAATAAGGATTTTGAATGTTTAAAAATTGATTTTTCTAAACTTGTTGCATCAAATGAAAAACTTATTAGTAATGCTAAATCTTCTAATTCTTTGGAAGATAAACTTAAGAAAGCAAATAATGAAAATCCTAAGCTTTCTAAGGAGGTCTTAGAATTAAAGAATTTCATTACTAAATTTAAGAGAGGAAAAGAAACTTTAGATAGTCTTCTTGACTCTCAAAAATTTCATGGAGATACCTATGGAATTGGATATAAAAATGGAATGTCTTCATCATCTTCATCACATAGTACTATTGTTAAAGCTTCACATAATTATACTCCTTCAACCTCTAATGAGATTCAAGCTTTCAAAGTTAAAAGATCCCATGTGTTAAATACCAAGGGAAAGTCTCATAAGATTAACCTTTTATTAACACAAAGAGGTAAGGCTCAAACTAGAGCACTTTAACCCAAGCTTGCTTATATGTACACTAGACATAATTATAATAGGCAAGCTACACAACACAATGCACATAAACATGTTGCATAAACTTATCAAAATATTCATCACTAATGCCAATGTATGTCTCACTCAATGTCATAAAACAATAGGGATACACACAACACCAAAGGCATGTTGCATACACTATGAAAGCATATCATCCTAGGAGAAAAAAATTTGAAAATGTTGTATGTTCATATTGCATGATCAAAGGACATACCAATAATGTGTGCTTCTATAAAAAACTACACATGAATTTGCTTCCTTTGGATTATCTTGAAACTAACCAACCTAGACCAAGAAAGCTTTGGGTTCAAAAGAACATTTAAAATGTTTTATGTAGGTGTGCTTGAAATCCACAAGAAAAAAAAAAGCAAGTGGTATCTCGATAGTGGATGATCAAGGCACATGACGGGAGACAAGGAGCAATTCAACAAACTTGATGCTACAGATGGAGGACATGTTACATTCAGAGACAATGCAAAAGGAAAAATTATTGGCATTAGAGAAATAGGTAATCTTTAATCCTCAGTTATACATCATGTGTTGTTTGTTAATAGTCTTAAACATAATTTGCTAAGTATAAGTCAATTATGTGACATGAGAAATAAGGTGACTTTCTATCCTAGAAATTGCTTTATTATAGTCTTGATGAAGAAAAAATAATTTTTAGTGGTGAAATAGTAGATAACGTTTATGTTATTGATTTGAATAAGATTGATAACAAAGACATAAAATTCTTAATGTCAATTTCCCATGACATATGGACATGGCATATAAGGTTAGGACATGCAAATTTTGAGCTTTTGAATGATCTTTATAAACATAAACTTGTGATTGGTTTACCTAAGCTTGCATTCACTAAGGATAAACCTTGTGATGCTTGTCAAAAGGGAAAACAATATAAGTCCTCATTTAAGCAAAAAAAAAAAAAATTAGTGTCCACTTTTAGACCACTTGAACTTATACATATGGATTTGTTTGGACCAACTAGAGTTGCTAGTCTTAGTGGAATGCACTATGCATATATATTGGTTGATGATTACTCTAGATTTACTTAGGTGTGTTCTCTTGCTTATAATAATCATGCATTTAAAGCTTTTGAAAATTTTTCAAAAAAGTTCAAAAAGAAAAAGGATTTTGTATTTCATCCATTATAAGTGACTATGGAACTAAATTTGAAAATGAATTTTTCAAAAACTATTATAATGAAAATGGTATTTCTCATACATTTTCATCTCTTAGAACTCCTCAACAAAATGAGGTAGTTGAAAGGAAAAATACGACTCTTATGGAAATGGCTAGAACAATGCTTTATGAGTATAATTTGCCTTTATACTTTTGGGCGAAAGCCGTTAACACATCTTATCATATTTCAAACCGAGTTTTCAAAAGTCCAATTTTAAATAAAAAATCTTATGAACTATGGAACAATAGAAAACCCAAAATCTCATATCTAGGAGTATTTGGATGCAAGTACTTTATATTGAACACTAAGGATAATCTTGGGAAATTTTATTCCAAAGCCGATGAAGGAATTTTCCTAGGCTATTCCATCTCTAACAAAGCATATAGGGTCCTTAATAAGAGAACTCTAGTAGTTTAAGAATTAATGCATGTTTTATTTAATGAATCAAACTCATTTGAACCTAAAAAGGATGTTTATAGTGTTAATGATCTTGTAAGTGAAAATGAAATTATGGATACACAAGAAGAAATTGCAAGCAAACCTTTGGAACTTGAAGGGCCAAACAAGGAAGATAGTGAGGAGATATCTCAACCTATATTAAAGGATGAACTTCTAAAGGATTAGTAATTCAAGAAAGCTCATCCATAATACCTTATCACAGGTGACACTACAAAAGGGGTAACTACTAGATCTAAACTCAAGTTAATTATTAATTTAGATTTCATTTCTCAAATTGAATTAAAAAATGTTGATAATGCTTTGAGTGATGAATTTTGGGTCTTTCCTATGTAAGAAGAGTTAAATCAATTTGAGAGAAATAAGGTTTAGACCTTAGTTCCTAGACCTAAACATCATCCTATTATTGGTACCAAATGGGAGTTTAGAAATAAGATGAATGAACAAGCTGTCATAACTAGGAATAAAGCTATACTAGTAGCTAAAGGTTATAATCAAGAGGAAGGCATTGATTATGATGAAACCTTTGCCCCTGTTGCAAGGTTAGAAGCTATTAGGATGCTACTTGCATTTGTATCATTCATGAATTTTAAAATTTATTAAATGGATGTTAAAAGTGCATTTTTAAATGGTTTTATTAAAGAGGAGGTATATATTGAACAACCTCCGGGTTTTGAAAATTTTGATTCTCCAAATTTAAACTTTTAAAAGCACTATATGGATTGAAACAAGCTCCAAGAGCTTGGTATGAAAGATTGAATAACTTTTTACTAGAGAAAGTTTTCTCTAAAGGAAAGGTTGACACAACTCTTTTCATAAAGAAATCCAAGCATGATTTATTAATTGTTCAAATTTATGTTGATGATATTATTTTTGATGCTACTAACCATTGCTTGTGTGAGGAATTCTCAAAATTAATACAAGGAGAATTTCAGATAAGTATGATAGGAGAGCTCAAATTCTTTCTTGGACTTCAAATCAAGCAATGTAAAGATGGGATTTTCATCACTCAAACCAAATATGCAAGGGACATTCTCAAGAAGTTTGGAATGGATGGAGCTAAATCAAGCAAAACTCTAATGAGCACCACAACCAAACTTGAAAAGGATGAGAATGGCAAACCGGTTGATGAAAATTGATTTAGAGGTATGATCAGATCCCTTCTTTATTTAACCCTTAATAGACATAATATTATGTTTGCTACGTGCTTGTGTGCTAGATTTCAATTAAGTCCTAGAGAATCTCATTTGAATACTATCAAAAGAATTTTCAAATATCTTTATAGTATAATGCATTTAGGACTTTGGTATCCTAGGAGTTCTTCCTTTGACTTAATTAGTTATTCTGATGCTAACTTTGCCGGTAGTTTACTAAATAGAAAAAGAACTTTTTGAACTTATCAAATTTTAGGAAATTTTTTAGTTTCTTGGTGTAGTAAGAAACAAGTTTCAATTGCCTTGTCCACCACTGAAGTAGAATATGTGGTGGCTAGTTGTTGTTGCACCCAAGTTCTATGGCAAAAATAATAACTATTGGACTATGGCATTGATATTAATCACATTCCAATTAAATGTGATAATACAAGTGCTATTAACCTTAGTAAAAATCTCATTCAGCATTCTAGAACTAAGCATATTGATATTAGACATCATTTCTTGCATGATTATGTGCAAAATGGTGATATTTTCTTGATTTTGTTAATACTAATCATCAATTAGCAGACATCTTTACCAAGCCTCTTTGTGAGGAAAGATTAAATTTTATTAAGTATGAACTTGGTATAATTGATGGTTCAAGCTTGTCTTGATAACTTGCTTAATTGATGATTGAATTCTTTTGTAATTATTTTGTTTCTAATGTTTAGTTTCTATTTATTTTTTGTATTTGATACAACTCCTAAATTCATGCTTAATCATGATTTGTATATTTTTAGTTTATTTTTGGTTTCTAATACTTCATCCTAATTATATATTAAATTAATTTAAAAAAATTTTGAGAAAAATTATTTAATAAATTTTTTTACATATTTACAAAATTCTCTTTAATTTTGTTAATTCTTAATGATATATGTCAAAAATATTTGTTTTTAACTATCATTTGTTTTAATTTAATGATTAATTTTATGCTCAAGGGCCTATTTGTCACGTTTTTAGGACCTTATTTTTGAAAGTACAGGGACCTTTTTGCAATTTTTATCATGAGCTGTTGAGCTCGTGATCGTTACGGGTCTCTTTATCCAGAACCGTTCACAAGCGGACCGTGTGTGAGCAGCAGTCTAATAGTATATTTTTTTTAATTTTTTTTGTTGTTTTGTTTTAATTGTTTGTTTTAAACAAATGGTAACCTGCCATTTTTTTAGCATTTTTAGGATTTATATTATTATTTTATATATATATATAAACCACCCCTTAACATCTTCCTTTCATTTACAATTAGTTGCATTTTCAAGTAAATCCCTTCAAAACAATCTCTTTCTCTCAAAAATACTCTTCATCCTTAACCATTTCATACCCTTGTCATGGCTCTAAAGACCAAGTATGCATAAGGTGCCTCTTCATCCTCTAGAAGAGCTACCAAAGATCAACCTAAGAAGCAACCTCCTCTCTCCTACACTTCAATTCAATTTAGAGAAAGAATTGCTCTTTTTAAGGATAGGCAAATTATTTCTTCTAAATATATGTCTCAAGCTACCTTGGAAAGGATGGGTTATTTTAATAAGGTTAGAAGTTTACTTGATAATGCAAGTTTGTATGATTTTGCAATTAATGATTTTCCTACTTATCCCACATTAGTCCATGAATTTCTTGCCTCTTATTTCTTGAGAGCCCATCACTTTAATGAGCAAAATCCCATAAATATCATAAGATTTAGATTGGGTTAGAGAGATAGATTTCTTACTTCTCAAGCTTTGATCTTTAACTTTAAACAAGGAGGTTTAGCCTCTCCTATTTCAACTCAGCTTCCCTATCCTTTTTGGTCTCAACATTCCAAACCTAATGCAAAAACCTTTGAAGCGGGACATACTAAAGCATCTAATTTGGCTTCAAAATCTCTTTGGTATGTACATAGGTTCATTACCTACTCTTTTCATGCTAGGGGCTTAAGTAATGAAACTATTTCCTTTGATGATCTTTTCCTTCTTAGATTTCTTGTTGAAGGTATAGATGTTGAGCTCAAAAGATGGCTTCAATGGAGGTTTTGGTTAGCTAATGATAGTGTGAGACTAGTGCTTTATGTATAGGAGGTTTTATTAGTAAGATTGCTCATTGCTTTAGGATTAACTTAAGGAACATCCCTTCCATTCCTCTATCCTTTCTTGATGATAAACTCTTGAGAAACTCTAGGCAATTCAAGCTTGTTAAAAACTCTTAGTTTTGGAAAGACAAAGTAGAAGATGAAGATGTTAATGAGGAGCAAGAACATGATTTAGAAGATGTTGAGCAAATAAGCACTCTAAGACTTGAAAGTATTCCTATTGAAGAAGAAAATCCTCAAGAGCGTACTCCCTCTCAACATCAAAAAAAAAGGGCAAGAGGACCTTCCACTTCTTAAAGTGTTGATAATGAGCCCACTTGGGTTAGCAGTTTCTTTAATCACCTTTCCATAGTGGAGTCAAACTTCAACACAAGGTTTGATCAAGTAGACACTAGACATTATCATTTTGAGCTAAGAATGGATCACATGGAATATGATATTCATCAATTGTATGCCCATCATAACACACAATGCTCTTAGCCTCCTCCTCCTCCACAAGGTTAATTTTCTTTTATTTTTCTTCTTCATATACTTTCTGTATCTAATTTTTTAATTTTTTTAATGATTATTGTAACAGTTTCTATTTGGTTTATCTTCTAGATATAAGCCTTAAGTTGTTAGTTTATCTTCTTCACATCATTGTAACTTTACTTTTTAATGCCATTTTTTATTTATGCATGACTTTTAATTATGCTTATACCTACAAAACTCATATTCATGTATAAATTCTTCTTAGGAATGGTTTTATCTTTAAAAATGAAATGACTTTTATAAGGATTTTAAGTATCTTTGCTTTCATGGTTTTGGTTCTTAATCTTTTATTTCCTCTAGTATTTTTTTGCTCCTTTAGGTCTATTTCCCCTAATATCTCTCTCTTTTCTTTTTGTCTTTGACAAAGGGGAGAAAAAGCTATGTGCTTAGGGGATAAATAATTGTGTTTGTGTTTGTGTTTAAGATATGCTAAGTACCACATGATTATGTATGATTAATTGACTAGCTAAACTCTATATGATCATGTGATATGTACTATTTTGTGATGTATTATTGTAGCACTACATGCATATATGTTTGAAATTATTTCCTTCATGTTGTCTAGTTTTTTAATGATCATGTTATCATCTTGTTATCCTATTTTTAACATATTTGTTACGTTAGGCCATGTTCTTGATAACATTTTTATATTGTCTTTATTTTTTACAATAAGGGTAATAAAATAAATTTATATTTCTTTTTATGTCCAAATAGGAGGAGAAATAAAAAAATATAATTGTTAAAGGAATATATTTGTTAAACATGCCACATCAACGCTTATACTTGCTATGATAATTTATTTATTTATATGCTCTTATACATGATAAATATTGAATTTATGCATATGTTAAGGGGGAGAAAAATATTTTCTCATTTTACATCTATTGAATTTTAAGGGGGGATCTATTTTAATTAACATGCTTATACATGTTATTTATTTTTTACATACACACATATAATATTTATCATCTTTTCAAATTGGTTGTCAAAGCCAAAAAGAGGGAGATTGTTGACTATTTACATGATCAAGCTCCTAATGTTGGACTTTGACAAAAAATTTTGATACTAATAATTTCAATTAATTATGTAGGAAATTATATACCAAACATATACCAAGCATTTACATTTCTAGATGAATAGTTACTTTTCGAGCTAATTCGACGTCTGAGATTCAAGAAGGCTTTTGATATCTTTAGAGCTCTTAAATGAGAAAATTATCTTCTTAAATTTTTAAGTAGACATCCTAAGATTTCTAAATTGAGTTTACTTGTAAAAATCCGAGCTCATTTGAGTATGCAAATCTTAAGTCAAAGTCAGTATATGCAGCTTGCATTTCAGATTGAGCATGTCCTAGTATTTCAGCAATATCTTGAGATAAAGATGTTCAATTAAGGTGATTCAAAGTTATATAGAAATATAAGAAAATTATCTAAAACTTTAATGAATAAAGTTAAGGCTGATTCGATCGTCTTCAGTCCTGTTCATGAGCTCATGAGCTATCCTCTTTTTGGTGTTCTTATTGAGGAAAGGGGCAGTGCTACTCACGAGCTAGAGTCATGAACATTTTTGCTTGTGAGATGCTCGTGAGGGTAGTAATATCAGCCTTAAATATAAATATTTGAATCTAATGGATATATTCTTGCCCCTCACGAGCCAAGGCATGACCCTCACGAGCACTGTTCACTCGTGAGCATCATTTTGACAGCTTTAAGTCCAAGATTGATTCAAAAACAAATATAGACATTGGAGACATGTTTGATACATCTAAAAACTATATTTTTAGTGTTTTTCTATATAAACACTCCTTAGAATTTAATTGAAAGTTTAAGAAACTTATTTATTATTCATTATCTCTTAAGCATTCAATTTAGCTCTAAAAATTATCTTAAACAATTTTGTTGTATAAAATCTTCTGAGAGTTGGTTGTGTGTTAAAAATAGAATTTCTCTTCATCTTAAATCTTAGGATAGATTAGAAGGGAAGCGAGATTTATTTCTAAAGGAATTGGTTTAAGTGTTGTCCATTGAAACACTTGGGATTTGGTTTTTGAGTGAGCCTTGAAAACTCAAGTTGTAAGGTTGTAAGAGTGAGCCATAAAACTCTTGTGTATTCTCAATCTTATGAATAAGTTTATGGGTGATTAAAAATTCTAACTTGGGGATAAGTTAGGTGGAGACGTAGGATTATAGTTGAATCCGAACTCCTTAAATATTTGTGTTATTCATTCTTCCTTCTCAACTCTTACTCAATTCTTGTAAAGAATTCCTTTAATTTCCTATTTTTGTTCGATAGTCCTATTCACCCCCCCCCCCTTAGGACTCTTTCAATTCTTGAAGTGTGATTTCTGAATGGAGGGTGTTGCATTCCTTGGACACATGGTGTCTAAAGATGGAATTGAGGTTGATCCATAAAAGATTAAAGCAATATCTGAATGGCCTAGCCTAACAACAGTCATTAACATTCAAAGTTTTTTAGCTTTGGCTGGGTACTACAAGAGATTTATGCAGGATTTTTTAAGAATTGTAGCACCTATGACTCGCCTAACTCAAAAGAATGTGAAGTTTATGTGGTCAAATGCTTGTGACAATAGTTTTTAATTACTGATGGAGAAGTTAACCGCAGCTGTAGTTATGACTTTGCCAAATGGAGAAGTCAAGTTCACTATATATTGTGATGCTTCCAGAGTTAACCTAGGTTGTGTGTTGATGCAGAATGGTAGGGTGATAGCTTATGCTTCGAGGCAGTTGAAGAAGCATGAACAGAATTATCCTATTCATGACCTGGAGATGTTTGCAATGATCTTTGCTCTCAAGATTTGGAGACATTATTTGTATGGAGTGACTCATGAGATTTTCATATATCACAAGAGCTTAAAGTACATTTTCCAGCAGTGAGATCTGAACTTGAGGCAAAGGAGATGGTTGGAATTATTGAAGCATTATGATTATGTTATCCTATACCATCCAAGCAAAGCTAATATGGTAGTAGATGCCTTAAGTAAGAAGTCATAGAGTAGTCTTGCTCACATTAATATGGAGAGGAGACCTTTGATCCAAGAGTTACACGAGTTAGTGGATCAAGGATTGATAATGAAGATAAGTAGATCAAAAGGACTGTTAGCTCAGTTCAGAGTCAGATTAGTGTTCAGAGATAGGATTAAGGTAGCTCAGAGCCAAGATCTTATTTTAATAAAGCTTGAGGAGAATGTTCATGAAGGGAAGTTCACTGATTTTACACTTAATGATGAAGGTTTCTTATGGATTAGTGGTAGATTTTGCATTCTTGATGTGGATAATCTAAGAGAAGAGATCCTTGAAGAAGTAGATCCTGTAGCTTACAGTGTATGTCCAAATATTACTAAGATGTACCACAACATTAAGGATTTTTACTGGTGGGATGGATTGAAGAAGGATGTAACTGATTATGCTTCTAAGTGCTTGATGTGTTAGCAAGTGAAAGTTGATCATCAAAAGCCTTTTAGGAAGCTTTAGGCTCTTCCTATTCTTGAGTGGAAATGGGAGATAATTGCTATGGATTTTGTGATAGGGTTACCTTATTCAAAGGCTGGATATGATTCCATCTAGGTGATTGTGGATAGGTTAACCAAATCAGCTCACTTCTTACTAGTTAAAGCTACTTATTTTATAGTCAAGTTAGCTAAGCTATATATTAAGCATATTGTGTGCCTTCATAGAGTGCCTATTTCTATTGTATCAAATAGAGGTTTAGTATTTACCTCTCGATTTTGGCAGAAGTTGCAAGAAGCAATGGGCACCAGGCTTTATTTCAGTACTGCTTTTCACCCTCAGGCAGATGGTCAATTTGAGAGAACGATCTAGACAGTTAAGGATATGTTAAGAATGTGTGTAATGGATCTTAGAGGTAGTTGGGATGGCCACATGCCACTAGAAGAGTTTGCTTATAATAACAGCTACTATAGCAGTATTGAAATGGCACAGTATAAAGCTCTGTATGAAGGAAGTGTAGATCTCATTTGTGTTGGGATAAGATTGGAGAAAGAAAGTTGACTAGACCTGAGATTATCCAATATGCAGTTAAGAAGGTTGCTTTTATCAGAAGAAGATTAGAAACTGAAGGTAGCAAACAAAAGAGGTATGTAGATCCAAAGCGTAAGGATGTGGAGTTTCAGGTTAGGGACTATGTATTTCTGAAAGTGTTACCGATAATGGGTGTGATGAGATTTGGAAAGAAAGGGAAGTTAGCATTGAGATATATTAGTCCATTCGAGATTTTGGAGAGAGTGGGCATGGTTGCATATCGATTAGCTTTGCCTCTAAATTTGTTTTAAGTGCATCCTGTGTTCCATGTCTCGATGCTGAGGAAGTACATTTCAGACCCTTCACACGTATTGCAACCCTAGAGTGTAGAAGTGAATGAAGACCTAACATATAAGGAAGAGCCAATTGCGATTATGGATTATCAAGTCCATCAGTTGTATTCGAAGTAGATCTAGATGGTCAAATTGTTGTGGAGGAGCAACAACGTGGGAGACCAAGGCTGAGATGTAGGTGGAGGAACACACGTGTTATGGAGGAACACACATGGGAGACCAAGGTTGAGATGCAAGTGGCTTACCTCTACCTTTTTCCTCGATAAATTCTTGTATTCTATTCTTCTATTGAAATTCGAGGATGAATTTTTATAAGGGGAAAGATTGTTATAACCTAAATTTTACAAATTATTTAAATTAATTTTGGGATATGCAGTGTTAATAAATATTTTATTAATTTGTTATATTATGGTTATTTTGTGAATTAAATTAAATACAAGTGTTATTATTCATTTTATTATATTATGGTAATAATATTAAATTGAATTTTAAAACTTAAATTTGTGGTTATATATTATTTAATAATATTATTATGATTATTAATTATGAATAGTATTAATTTAGTGTATTTAATATATTTTAACATTTTTTGGTGAATTTAGTTAGAAAAGTAAATATTTAAATCAAAAATATCATTTTTATGTATATTATTTTGTCTTTTTCTCATTTAAAAAAATAATAATAATACATATAAAAAGAAAATTTTTTCCCTTCCCTCCTTCTTCTCTTTCCTCCCCCTTCCTTTCCTTTCCTCTTCTTCTTTCTTTCTTCTTTCTGCATTTTGTAGAACCATTGCATGCCACCACCAGTCCATCCTCTCACCACCATCATTCCCTTCCTCTTCCTCTTTCTTCTTCCTTCAGCACCGACAACTTTCGGGAGCCACCAGCATCGATTCTGTGACGTCTGGGGCTAAGGTTGGTCTCGTCTGAAAGCTTGTTCCTTGGACTTCATTTCTCTTAAGGTAATTCATTCAATTAACCTTAAATTCAGCTTCAATTTTAAGTAATTCAATCTATGGTTCATAATTTAATTTGTTGATTTTGTGTTCAATTAGTTTGATTTATGTTAAATTGACTTTATATTAGTTAAATTGAACTTGTAAGCTTTCCAAAAATGTGTTTAAATTCGATTTTGGAATAGTTGAATTTTAAGCACTATTTCGGCTCATGTACTATTCACGAGGGCTATCCCGACTCGGAAAATGCATTTTATTTTTAATAAATTATAGTAGTTATTTTAAGAATGTTTTATTAAGAAAGTTTATTGAAATTATATTTCGATTATTTATTATAAATTTTCGAATGTTTAAGTAAAAATTGAATTTTTAGAAAAATTAGTACAAATTAGTAAATTTTGTATTTAAATTGAAATTCTTGTTAATTATTATGTTTTGGATATTTTTGAGTAATAAATAGTATTAAAATAATTTTTATGAATTATTTACTATTTTTAGCTAATTAATAATAATTTTTGGGAATATATTCAAATAATAGTTTTATTTATTATTTTTATGATTAAATGAAATTTTAGCTATTTTTAATATATATTGGAGCAAATTAAATAATTATTGGTAATTTATGCTATTTAATTTTGAATATTTGAAAAATGGATTTTTATTAATATTATTTAATTATATTGGGATTTTATTATTTATTTTGAAAATAAATATCTTTGATGTTTTTATTATTTAAATAAGTTAAATTGTGGTATTTTATTGATTTTTGTGGATTTTAATGATTTTTAATATTTATTACTATATGATTGATTTTTGTGTATATTGCTTCTCAGCTGGGCAATTTATGTAGTTCAGGCATTTTGTGTATATTTGAAATGTGTTTGCGTGGAAGATCGGCTCTACTTTTAGTAGAGAGATGTCCATTTTATAAATGAGACTCTGCCGAGATTTCGGTAGAATTCTTGTAAAGCATGACCTTAGGTCGATCCTAAGTTTTGAATTATTGTCGAGTTGTGTCCTAAATTGAGTCATTCTTTAGAATTTCTAGAAGTATAAAATTAGGTTTTCGATAGTAATAATAATAATAATAATAATAATAATAATAATAATAATAATAATAATAATAATAATAATAATATTATTATTATTATTATTATTATTATTATTATTATTATTATTATTTATTTTTCTATAGTTGTGTCAAGACTAAGGCCTACAAGACCAAGCCAGTCAAGTCATTTTAGAGGAGCATACAACTGTGAGTTATTATTATATGTATGCATTGCATTTAGAGAAATTATTGGCATCTATGTTTTAAATAAAATATGAATTTTATTAGGCCATGTTGCATTAAATATTAATTATTATTATTAAATTATATGTATGTTTGTTTTCATATATAAATATATATATATTGAAAATTTATTTGTATTAATTGAAGGCTTTACATATTTAATATGATTTCATTTAATGTACTAGTGCACACACAGTCATAATGTGGCCCATTAGGTAGCATATTCTACTGTTATCCTCCAAAATATTTTATCTTATCTAGCTTTATTTTCTTATTATAAGCTTAGGCTATCCCTTTTTTATATAGCTAAGAGTGATACATAGCCCTCATCCTCTTCTCATCCAACAATGTCAACTACGCTAATTAACCTTCCACCCATTGGTACTTGGGGATTTTGGACTCTAAGAGATCCCTTAGTGATTGAATCTCAACCTCTATTGGTAATACAACTTCGCACCCATATGCTAAAGAATACATGGTGACCCTAGTTGATGTTCTGGTAGTAGTTTTGTATCCTTATAATGCAAACTACAAGCAATCTAACCAATCCCGATAATTCTCCATCATCTTAGCCAGGATATTCTTTACATTCTTATTTGCAGCGTCCAGTGCCCCATTCACTTGTGGCCTATATAGAGATGACCTGTGATGCTCAATCTTATATTCTTTTAACAACACGGTTGTCTCTACCCAAAATTGAACACCATTATCAATGACGATATAATGAGGTAACCCGTATCTGCAGATTATATTTTTCTCAATAAATCTCACCATCTGCTTGGAGCTAACAGTGGTATAAAATTAAGCTTTGATACACTTAGAGAAATAATTGATCGCCATTACAATGTATTGATGATCGTTTGATGCTCTCAACCTTATCTCTCATATAATATCAATTCCCCAAACAGTAAAAGGCCAAGGGGAAGCCATTCCCTAAAGGTCTATTGAAGGTAGATGACTCACATCTAAATAAGCTTGATAGTTATGGCATTTCTTTATGAACTTGACACAATTTGTTTCCCTAGTTAGCCAAAAATAACCCTAACGATATATTTTCTTTGCAAGGACCATCCCATTCATATGTGGCCTGCACACTCCCTCATGGACCGCTTTAATAAGTTTTTGAGCTTCCTCTTTATCAACATATCTCAAGTGGACACTTGTAGGCATTTTTTTGTACAACATTTTATTATAGCTTATGAACTGCCATGACAACATTCGTAGTGACATCCTTTCTTTCTTGTCAGCATCCTTTAGGAATCATCCTGTTTCCAGATATTATTGCAAATCATGAAACCATGGCCCCTCAGCCACATCAATCGGCATTACCCTTATTTCTTCATAGCAAGGGTTTTAGGACTTTGCTAAAATCAAAGGCTTAACTTTTGTTCATTTCCCACTCTCCCACATGGAAGCTAAAGTAGCTAGCACATCAGCTATTTTATTCTCTTCCTTTGGTAAATGAATAAACTTATACTAGGTAAAGGACAACAAAATAGCAACCAAATAATCCCAACACATAAGCAATTTGTCTTCCTTTACTTCCCTTTTTTTGGAAGCATATCTTATAACCAACATGGAATCCCCATACACAGTGACATCCTCTACCCCCACGTTGTGCAATGCTTCCAAACTAAAGATGTAGGCCTCACACTTAACTTGATTGTTCATTACCATGAATTCAAGTCTCTTCATCATCGAGATCATTTCTCCTTCTAACGTGATCAAGATTACACCAATACCAGGTCCTTTATTATTAACAGCTCCATCAAAGTACATTTTCCATCCTTGGACCTTTATTTCCCCCCAGATGCTCATCTAAGAACTCCAGTTCTCATTCATGTTCATCAATTATTGGATTCTAAGCTAGAAAGTTTACTACTGCCCTCCCTTTCAATACCTTCTTTGCTATATAGTCTATGTCAAATTTAGTGACCAGAACCCGTTATCTAGCTAATTTTCCTATGAGTGACGAAGTCTACACGAAGGTATCTAAGGGGATCATGTTAAGAGACCGCCTGTACTCTGTAAGATTAGAAATAATGCCTGAGCTATTTTTTGTCCAAATCACAGCTAAGCAAGTCTTCTCTATAAGACTGTAACAGGTTCATATTGCAAGAGCTTCTTACTCAAATAATATACTATATGTTAAACCTTCCTTTCATTTTCTTGAGCCAACATTACCCCTATCGTATCTTTTTCAATTGTCAGAAAAAGAATTAAGGGTTTACTTAGCTTCAGCAGTTGTAAGACTAGAGGATTCATTAAATAAGTCTTAATAGTTTCAAAAGCCCGTTGGCACTTATCGTCCTTGATCACTGGTTGATTCTTCCTCAAAATTTTGAAGATTAGCTCACAAATTGTAGTTAACTTAGTTATGAACCTACTAATATACTACAATCACTTGATAAACCCCTTCACTTCTTTTTCATTTTTTAGTGTAGGCATCTCTCTAATTGCCTTGACCTTGTTCAGGTCCACCTTTATTCCTTTTAGAATGATAATATGTCCTAGTAGTTTCCTAGATGTTACCCTAAAAACACTCTTCTTTAGATTTAGTCTGAGATTGTACTTTTTTCCCTTGTTAGGAACTTTTTTAGGGCTTCAAAATGCCCTTCTTTGGTTGTAGACTTTACCATCATATTATCCACGTACACTTCTATCTTTTTATAGATCATATCATGTAACAGGGGTAGTCGCCATCCTTTGATAAGTAGCCCCTACATTCTTTAATCCAAACAACATTACCAGATAGCAATAAATGCCCCACTTAGTGGTAAAAGACATCTTTAACTTATCTATTAATGCCATCATAATGTGGTTATACCTTGAGAACCCAAACATAAAAGAGTACATTGCACTAGAGGCTGCACTATTTATAAGTGTGTCAATATGTGGGAGCAAAAAATCATCTTTAGGGTAGGCCTTATTCAAATCTCTATAATTTATGCACATTCTGCCCCTACCATCTTTTTTAGGGATTGGCACTATATTTGCTAACCACTAGGTGTCATCTGCTACTTTTAAAAAATTTTCCTTCAGCTGCTTTTCTACTTTTTTTTATCAAGAGAGCTCATTCTAGCCTTAATCTTATTTTCTTCTACTTTATTGGTATATATGAGGATAAGTAAGGATCTTGTGTTCCATGATTTCCCTGTTAATACCCGACATGTCCTTGTAGTCCAAGCAAAAACCTTTTATCTTCTTTTTAACATTTCTTTCATTTTTTCTCTCTCAGCATGAGTTAAATCAGAAGCAATCAGTATATTTTAAGGATTATCATTTGTGTATAAATTAAATGATTCAATTTGTGTGCAATTAATGTTAAACATATGCATAAAATGATCATCATAAACAGAATAATCATTAAGAATCACATTGCATAAATAAGCAAAGTCCAACTTCATTGCATTCAATTTTGAAAAAAACAAGTCATCAGTTTCAAATAAACTAGCAGGGTAAACATCAAAGCCATCATAAAAAATCCATGATGAAATTAAGGACATATGTTTCGAGGTCTAACTCCTCATCCTGACCATTGTCATCTTTCAACTCCAAAGCAACAATGTTCTCCTTAGACTATTCCTCAGCAGGTACCAACTCTTCCATAAGAACTTCCTTAGTAGTGACTCGCTTTACCCCACTCACAACTCAATAAAGATCTTGAATCCCAAGGCCACTTCCCCAGCCATTAAAAGAGGTTCAAGAGCTCCCTTATATGGATAACCGTTGCCTTCCTGTAAGCACCCAATGTCGAGATGATGAAGTGTGGATGCGACAAAGGTTGTTTTTAATTGGTTTTTAAGGGACTTAATTATGATGTTTTTTTAAGGACCCAATTGAAAAGTGTAAATTCTTTTAAGGGTCTTTTTGTAATTAAAAGTTAAAAAAATCAGAATTAGACATGTTCTATTTGTTTTTTTATTTTACTTCATTTTTTTATAGTAGTTAAATTTTGTTTCCTGAATTTTGATTGGTCAAATAATATTTATCTGAATTTTCAAGAAATTAAAGTCCTTTTAAAATCAAAACTCTGAAAAAATCAAGTCATAATAGGATATCTTTTTAACTATAGTTTTTTTTTCTATAAAAACCCAGTTAAAGCTCTCCTAGAGGGGAGTTCTGGCTCTACCTTTTTTTTTCTTTTCTTAGGAGCTCTCTCTTTTTTAGCAGAATCTCTTTTTAGAGGCTCTCACTTTTTTTACGCAATATTCAAAAGATATTTTTTAAGTACTTATTTTTTTAGAAGCAATAGTAGGCTTTTCGGAAGGAGGGCAACAAGTTTTTAAGGATCTGTTTAACTAGAAATGGTGATTTTTACTAGTCTAAGGTTCAACCAATATTGCATCCATAGTCATCATCTTCTTGCCTATTTCCTTCTATTTTTTATTTTCTTATTTTGGTTTTATTGAATTTTTTATTTTTTATCCACTAATCATTGTTTATTCTTTTGTGTTGATGATTATGGAGAGGATTACATGATGATCTCACTTAAAGAATAAATTCCATGAAGGTCCATGGAATGCTATGGAATGAACTTTGTAGCTAAATACAGTTTCTAGGTTTTTTATTTAGTTGTTTATTATTTTTTTGTTAGTGATTTTGTTTTTTTTTTTTACTTTAGGGGTGTGTTAATCTTTATTTTCTTATTATTTTCAATAGATTATTGTAATTTCCCCAATAGTAGGAATAATGAAATTATATGTGTGTGATTGTTTTATTTTAATTAATTAGTTAGTAAAATTAGGGTTTTAATTAGGTAATTAATTAAAATTAATGGCCATAGACATAATTGGGGTTTGTTTAATTAAAATTGAATTAGATTTAAGTGGACAGAATTAAGGTTGTTATTAATTTTTTGTTTAAAGTTACTTTAATTAAATTAGGGTTTTTAGAATAAGAGTGATTGATTGTTTGATCTATTATTTGGTTGTTTTGTTATTTTTATATATGTTTTGGGCTTGTTTATTTCTTTTATGTGTTTTAGGCTTTAATTCCATATTAGGCTCTAACTCATTTAAATAAATTTACATTTTTTAAAATTTTAATTAAAATGTATCTTTAGGCCCATAATTAATTAGATTTATCGTAGAGGATAACTTAGTCCCATTTAGTTAATTTAGACATAAGCTCACCTAGGATAATTAAATTATTTAGATTTAGCCCATTAAATTAAAGCCTTTTTCATAATTTGTAGATTTAAGATCACCTTAGAATTAAAACATGTAGAATTAGGCCCACTAAGTTAAATACTTCATAATTTGTCAATTTAGGCTCATTTTAGAATTAAAATAAATAGACTTAGGTTCATTTAATTAAAATTGAATAGGAATTAGGCCCATTAGTCTTTAGGCTGACTTGTAAATTAAACATATAGATTTAGCTCATTCAATTAAAATCAATGTAGATTAGACTAACTTAAGGATTGTAAATTTAAATGAATGCATTATTTACATGTATTTTTCATGACTAGTTTGCCTAGAGTTAATTGTTTGAATAAGAGTTTATATGAAATTTCTTGTAAATAGAGGGTAAGGTAGTAATTTATAAAGTAATTCTAAATGAACATAACACTGAAAGAAGTTAGTATTCTATATCCAAAATCTCCTAGTTGTGTTACTGACTTTCTTTTAAAGAATCGAGTACCACCACTTTTGTTTTGTCCTAATTATTACCTTAAGTGGTGACTCCTTATCTCCACACCATGTCTTTATGACAGTGGTTAGTGTATTCTCTAAAGCCCTGAGCTCAAACAGTGTCGCACGCTAAACCTTATTGTCTATAGTAGTAACTCCACTAAGGATAAAAGATACTAATTCTACTCATGTTCTTTAGAATTATTTTATTAATTATTATTTTATTCTTGCATTCATTCCACATGTCCCTATTAATCGATGGCGTTGGTTTATGGTTCTATGATTCCACTAGCTTCATTGAATTGTAAATTGGCTAACCATCACTCTTAGCCTTAAATCAATTCAAGAGAGATTATTGGGCTCATCTAACCAGAGTCTGTAACCCAAGTCCTAAAAGGGGGGTAGATTTCTCTCCAGTTTACAAAGGATATCGGGCCCCTCTGACCTTGGCCTGTATTCAAATCATAAAGGAGGGCATCTTACTAAAGGAACCTTGACCTTTTTCACTGGACTCAACTCATGTAGTAGCTTAGTAACTTCTCCTAGGATTACCCAAATTGCTTATGAATGTTGCCATGAGGTATTTTTATCTATAAAGGCCCAAGACCATACTTTAGAAGCCCGTCAGGACTAATAAAGAGTGGGCTATGCTTTTATACCTAAAAATATTATTTCTATGCTTTACTGCTTTGAGAGATTTGGCATGCGCGTTAGTTCTTAATCTCCCTTGTTGATATTAAGGCTAAGACCAAAAATCCTAGGAAAAGAGACTCACTATTGAATACGTGTATGGGAGGAATAAGGTTGGAAGGATGTATTTACATTTGACTTATTACTTGACTTGATACTTGTTGCATAGCACATGCATCATGCACACATGCATACATGTATTTCATGCATTATACTGACTCTTTATTTTTCATCCATCATAGATTATTTAGGTTTGTTTGGAGTTAAAAAGGTGGCAGACTGGTGAGAATCAATTCAAGCCCACAGTCAATTGTAAAAGAGATCCTTAGCAGACTAAAAAGGAGTCCCATCAATCCACTCTACCTAGAAGCTACACAAGTTAAACAAACAGAAGAAATGGAACAACAAGAGAGAGGAAACTAGACCCTAAAGGACATCATCAGAGCATTAATTCATGACATGAGATTAATGATACAAGATGAACTAAAACAAGCTCTAGTTGGATTAATGCCACCACCTGTTGCTGCTACACCTCCCATTGTGACCAATCCACCTGTTGTGGGTGCACCACCTGCTAACAATGACAATGCTACTAGGAATATACCTACTATGGAAATGAAATTAGAGGATATTGAGATCTACAAGGTTGAAAAGGCAAAAAGGGAATCTGTAAACAGCGGGGTTTAGCGCGTACCTAAGATTTTAGCAACCATGACACTGTTTGAGCTCAGGGGTCTAGAGAACACACTAACCACTGTCACAAAGACATGGCATGGATATAAGGAGTCACCACCCAGTGTAATAACTGAGACAAATCAAAAAATGATGGTACTCGATTCTTTAAAATAAAGCCAACACCATAACCAGGAGATTCTAGATACGGAATACCAACTTCTTTCAGTCTTATGTTCACTTAGAATTACTTTATGAATTATTATTTTATCCTCTATCTACATGAAATTTCATATAAACCCTTAAAACAAATCAACTCCAAGCAAACTAGTCATGAAATATATAAGTAAACAATGCATTCATTAAAACTCCTAATCCCTAAGTTAGTCTAATCTACATTGATTTTAATTAAATGAGCTAAATCTACATATTTTAATTTACAGGTGAGTCTAAAAACTAATGGGCCTAATTCCTATTTAATTTTAATTAATTGAACCTAAGTCTATTTATTTTAATTCTAAACATGGGCCTAGATCTACAAATTATGAAGTATTTAATTCAGTTGGCATAATTATACATGTTTTAATTTTAGAGTGATCTTAAATCTACAAATTATGAAAAAAAACTTAAATTAAATTAGGTGGGCCTATTTCTAATTAACTAAATGGGCTTAAGCTATCTCTAGCCTAAATCTATTTAATTATGGACCTAAAATGCATTTTATTCATTAAACCTAAGAAAACTTAAATTTAAATGAGTTATATTCTAATGTAGGCCAAAGGCCCAAAACACATAAACATAAGCAAACAATCCCAAAAAAAAAATTAAAAAAATCAAACTAAACAAATAAAAGATCAAACTATTAATTAAATCTATTCCAAAACCCTAATTTAAAATGACCATAAACAATAAAATAAAATAATCAATCAAGCAAAACTAATTTTACTCACTTAAATCTAATTCAATTATAATTAAACAGCCTAAAGATTTCTATAACCATTAATTTTAATTACTTACCCAATTAAAACCCTAATTTTACTAACTGATTAATTAAAATTAAACACACAAGCACAAACTAAATTTTATTATTCTCACTATTGGGGTTATTACAAAGAACTATTAAAAAAAAAGATAATTAATACAACCCAAAATAAATTAAAAAAAATAAAAAATGATAAATAAACTTAAAAAACCATAAAAATATTGTTTAGCTACATGGTTCCATCCATGGCATTCCATGAACCTTCATGGATTTTATTCTTCAAGCAAACTCATTAAGTAATCTTCTCCATAATCACCAACACAAAAATAAACAATGATTAGTGAATAAACACAATAAAATAAAAATTCAAGTAAAAATAGAATTCAATAGGAACAAAAATAAAAAATAAAAAAAATGATAGAAAATAGAAAAGGAGAAGATGATTATGGATACTCTGTGGTTGGCTCATCAGACTAGTAAAATCACTGTTTATTTGCTAAATAGATCTTCAAAAACTTATGGTTCTCTTCTAAAAAAAACCTCTTCCTCCTTACTTCCAATATGAAATAACAAAGAATTTTTTTTTTTTTTTTTGCACATGTAGAAAAGAAAATTCCAAATAAAAGAGAGAGGTTCCCCCTCCTGTAGGAGCCTAAGCTCTCCTTTTATATGGAGAAAAACAAAAACCCTAAGTTTTACGTATTAAGAGTTCCAAATTTAAAAGGAATTATTTCCTGAAGAGTTCCAATTTTAAAAGGAATTTATTTCCTACAGATGTAGATAAATCCCAAAACAAAAAATTAATAAAATTTTTAAACCAATCAAAACTCAAGAAAATATTTTTTATTTTCTATCAAAAAATACAAAAACAGACGAAAAATACGTAATTCTGACCGGAATTCTATAATTCTAAATTTTGTTTAACTTTTAAATACAAAAAGACCACTAAAAGAAATTAAAATTTTCAATTAGGTATTAAAAAGGTATTACAATTAAGTCCTTAAAAAATAATAAAACTCTTTTTGAAAATATATTTGAACTTTTGAGGTTTCGAACTTCAAGTGTTGAAGACCTACTTATAGCATTTTCATCATTTGAGTCCTTTGTTGGATCCATATTTATTATCCCAAAATTGGGTGTTTACAGTTGCCCCCCTTTGTTGCTATTTGCTTGACAAATTGCAGCAAAGCAAATAAACATATAATTTCTTTTAAACAAAGTTTGGGTACTTACATGTGCTCCTTAAGACTTTGATCCTCGGTTCACAATAAATTCTCATGTTGCTATCCAACACTAAGCATAAACTTGAAACACCTGAGGAAACACTATACTTAAACATATAGCATTGATTTCGATGGATACATCACACTCGATCATATGATGTTGACTATACTCGGTCGTATAGTCTGAATTGGAAGGATGCATTATACTTGATCATACAATGTTGACTATACTCATACGTATAGTCTAAATGGAAGGATGCATTGCACTCAGTCGTACAATGTCGACTACACTTAGTCGTATAGTTTGATTTAAAATGATACATTTCACTCAGTTGTAAAATATCAACTACACTCGATCGTATAGTCTGATTTGAATAGATACATTGCACTTAGTCGTACAATGCCGACTAAAATCAATCATATAGTCTGATTTGAAATGATACATTGCACTCAATCATATAATGCCGACTACGCTCGATCATATAGTCTTATTTGAAATGATACATTGCACTTGGTCGTATAATGCCGACTACACTAGGTTGTATAGTCTGATTTGAAAAGATACATTGCACTCGGTCGTACAATGCTGACTACACTCGGTTATATAGTTTGATTTGAAATGATACATTGCCCTTGGTCATACAATGCTGACTACACTTGGTCGTATAGTCTGATTTGAAAAGATACATTGCACTCGGTCGTACAATGCCGACTACACTCGGTCGTATAGTATGATTTGAAAATAGTCTTATTTGAAATGGTACATTGCACTTGGTCATACAATGTCGACTACACTTGGCCATATAGTCTAATTTGAAATGATAAATTGCACTTGTTCATACAATGTCAAAAACACTCAGTCATATAGTCTGATTTGAAATGATAAATTGCACTCAGTCATACAATGACAACTACACTCGGTCATATAGTCTGATTTGAAATGATACATTGCACACTCTGTTGTACAATGCCAACTACACTCGGTCATATAGTCTGATTTGAAAAGATACATTGCACTCGGTCGTACAATGCTGACTACTTTCAGTTATATAGTCTGATTTAAAATTATACATTGCACTCGGTGGTACAATGCCAACTACATTCAGTCGTATAGTCTGATTTGAAATGACACATTGCACTCGGTCGTACAATGCCAACTACACTCAGTCATATAGTCTGATTTAAAATGATACATTGCACTCGGTCGTACAATGTCAACTATACTCGGTCTTATAGTCTGATTAGAATTAATACATTGTACTTGGTCGTACAATGCTGACTACACTCGGTTGTATAGTCTAATTTCTTTTATTTTGATAATTTAATCATTCAAGGAATTATCAAATCAATGTAGCTTCATAATTTAGGATTAAATTACAAGAAAAGCTTTGGACTTGAATGTAAATGAAGTTAAGGTACTAAAGTGGATGTTTGCCACCTTAATATATACCTTGCTTTTGTCGATTCATTTCCCATCTATTTCATTTTATTTTCTTTTCTTTTCCTTTCTCTTGATTTTAAAATCTTACTTCTTCAATTATTCTTTCATCTAATCTCTAATTTGGGATCCGTCTAATCTTATGACTCACTTAGGACGCAAGCTATGTGGGAGTAGTTCCAAACAATCAGATCCAATCATATCTCAACTACATTTGGGGAAGAGGTACTCCCTTTGACTTGCTTGTACCTTCACAAATGCTCACAGGCTGGTGATGAGGTAAATTTCTCTTCTGTCTTTAACTCTACAACAACTATATTTTTTTAATACATTAACATATTTATGCATGCAATTATAAAACATTTTGTATACAAATTAAACAAAATTGTCAATTTTGAAAAAAAAAATTACAAAATTAGTTTTAACATGCAAGAGGACTTAATAAAATTTAGATAGATTTTTGAATTTCTAGTTGAAAATCTAAATTCTAGATTAGGATTTTTGGATTTCCAATTGGAAATCCAGAAATACCGATCAAAAAATTTGGATTTCCAATCGAAAATCTAGAAATCTGATTGGAATTCTAGATTTTCAATCGAAAATCCAGTTTTTCAATCTCTCTCTTTTTATTTTAAATAGAAATGAAAATAAACAAAACTGAAAAGTTAGTAAGGAAATTAATCTTGTCATTTTTTGAATTTTATTCAGAAAACACTAAAATTCTCGGGTTGCTTTCACTTGGCTTGAGAACTTTTTCATGATTTATCGGGAAAGGCAGTACATCACATTTGGGCATCTAGCTTTTGACACTTCATTACTTCCCTACTGACTGCTCGAGGTAGGTTAGATCATTATTCTCTTTTTGCCCTTATCGAGAGGTTGATGGATACTACTCACACCTTCCACACACGAGTAGGCGAGCTAACTATTTCTCCCATGAGCTTTTCTACTATCATTAGGATCACCTATGGAGGTACCTCAGTTCCTTTTGATATCCATTACTGTACTCTTCTTGAGGATGCTAGGAGTCATTATATTTGTGACTTTCTCGGGTTTGTTCCGACATGGAAGAATCAGAAGAATGTGCTTCTTTCTTCTCTTGTTCAAGGTTTCAGCAAGTTACCCACTACCACACCTTGTTAGATCATTCAGAAGGTGAGATGCTTCTTATTGATATTGTTAGGCACTACCCTCTTATATGAGACTGGTCATAAGGTTAGCATTACGCTTTTTAGTCCCCTTTAGGATCTTGCTAGAGTAGCTAACTTTAATTGGGGATTCACAGCTTTTGCCTATCTCTACTATAGACTGGATACTGTTTGTAGAGGTGCTGTGAAGATGTGTGGCTTCTGGCATGTTTTGCATGTACGCCTCTTTTGTGTCTTCTACTCCTTTTTAATTTTTGCTCTTTTACAGCTCTTTTTCACTCAACTATCTTTTCCTTTTTAGATATAGGGCATTAAGATCGGGCTGATTCGAGGCTTTAGCGCTATTAGCTCTAACAAGAGTCTTCCATTGATGCAGAGATGGGGTTCTTCTCATCTTGCTAATGTCAAGTATGACTTACAGACTTATCAGGGCTAGCTGAATACTTTAGAGTGGGACCTGGTAAGATAAATTTAACTATTAGCATTTAATCAATTGTAAAAGTTAAAAAAAAAATTATTTGATCGAATCTACAGGTCAGATCATATTGGTTGATTGGTGCTGAAGACATCCAGCGATACAGTTTCATGACTACTATTGTAAGGCTTAAGACTATAAGGATTTTGCTTCTAGTTATGGTTGCTAAATGTGGTATCTAGGTGAGCGTGTTTATCATTGGCATATGGAGCCTTCCAGGAGGTGTGTTCCTTATTCCCTCTTCCATGCTGAGGAGTTACAACTTGACTGGTTTTGAGCTTAGAGCAGCTCTTGAGGGATACGACACTTTGACACTGTTCAAGCATTCTCATCACTATTAAGAGTATATTCGAGAGAATCTCTTAGAGTAGGTTTCGCCAGATCCAACTAAGGTATGATTTTCATCACTATTCCTCCTTATCACTATCTTACTTCATTCTCCTTCATCATTACGGATGACATTTATTTTCTATGCAGGTTAAAGATGCTGCTAATGTTGCTATTTAGGAGGAGACTAAAGGTGACACTGAGAGGACTGAGCAGGAGGTTGATCCTACTTAGCATAGTGAAGCTACTCAAGGTAATACTTCCTCGAGTACCATTCTGGATATTCCCTTGCTTTATAGGTCTATGTATTATTAGGCTCCTATAATGCAGACTTTCATTAAGCAGCACATGTATCTTGATACGGTTTAGATTCCTAACTTTTCTCCTCCTGATGCTTCATATGTAAGTGTATGTTTGCATTCCCAATCCTGCATAAATTGACACTTTTCATTGAATTAGTATATGTCATTTTACAGATCCCTCAGACATAGGCAAAGTATCTGTATAGACTCACCTCATCCTAGAGATTATTTACTATGCAGATCACGGATACTTGGTTGGTTAGTATTTACAACAAGAATGAAAATGTATGCATGTTATGCATGATTTTAATAATCCTTATTGTGACAGAGTTATGCTGGAGATTTGGAGCGTGAGAATGAGAGGCTTCGCAGATAGCTTGCTGGTCTTGGCTTTGATGGTTATGATGCTGATACTTATATGCCCCCTAAATCAGAGCAATGATCCTGCTAAAAGGTAGATTCCTTGGCCAAATACTAGAGCTCAAGATGATTGATCTTTCATCTTTAAGACTTATACTTCTATGACTATATTTTTTTTCTATGAACTATTCTCCCTTTTCTTAATTGATTATAGACTTTTGTTTTGGATCCCTTTTAATGACCCCTTTTTTTGTTGAAAATCTCAAAAATCTTATCCGGATTACAGATTTTTATTGGATTTTTAGAATTTTGATCGAATTTCTAGAATTTTGATCAGAATTCTAGATTTTCGATCGAATTTTTAGAATTTTGATCAAAATTCCATATTTCTAATCGAAAATTTAGCTTTTGCTCTTCACCCCCTTTTCCATTCTAATTTTTTATTTGAGTTTGATCCACACACGTAAAATCCTAATCCCATCCAGATTCAAAATCCCATTCAAACTAGACCTTTATCCCTATATAAATAGCTTGTCAAAGGGTAGTCACCCACTCTTATCTATTGTTTGCTTAATCATGACCCAAGTCACCCTTAATTTGATGAAGAAATTTCTTATAAGCCTTAATGGGGATGACTGGAACAAAATGCTACCCTATTATATTAAATCTTTGAAATCCCTTCAGCATCTAAAAATAGACCAACATTTTCTTCATGCTTGTAAGCACCCAATTTAAAGATGCAGTTGTGCACTATTGTGATGTAAGCCCCTATGATGAAATTTTTTCAAAAATTGAACTCGATTGTCTATTTTCCAGACTTTAGGGACTAAATTGCAATATTTTTAGGATTTGATTGCAAAAAATCAAGTTTTTAGGGGTCTTTGGGTAATTAAAAGTTTAAAAAATTTTGAAGATTGGCATACAATCATTGCACAATGCCAATGTATGAAAAATCCTATTTTTCAATTTTTTTCATTAATTTTTCTCTTTATTGATTGGTTAAAAAATTATTTTATTTATTTTTTATTAGCAAATAATAAGGTCAAAACATGTAAAAAATTTTAAAAATTAAAAAAATAGAGTCTGTTTCATGGAATTAAAGAAGTTCAGCTCACAAGTCTCTGCTTTTAAAAGTCAAAAACTGCGTGAGCGAGGGAGAGAGGACAGCATGGAAAAAACCTACTGCACGAAAACCCTAGAATTGTGAAAAAACTAGAGACGCCATTGAGAAGAAAACCTGCACAACACTCCTTTTATTTCTCAAAACCCTAGTTTCTTGATACTATTCTTCAAAGGCTTTAAAAAGAATAATTTGTGTCTCTGAATGCAATCAGTCCTTATCCAGAATCAAATAATGACTTAAAAAATGGCGACAATCCCAATCTGAGGGGCCATCCAAAAGCATATGCATAGCATCTTATTTCTATTTTCTCCTGTCTTTCTATTTTCTTTTTAATTTAATTTCTTTAATTGTTATTTTGTTATTTTACTCATTTGGCTAATATGATTTCTATGATTTTCTTTGTTTTATGTTTTCCTTTTAGAGTCCAATTGGGGATTGATGAGGTCACTACTAGATATCCAGAAATCAAATAGAATATCCACGGAATTCCATAGATTCTACACTGTGATTAGATTTTAGGGCATGATGTTTCTGCGTTTATTTTTTCTGTGTTTTGTGTGTTAATTAATTTAGGTAATTAATTTTAATTTTCAATACGTAGAATATTATAATAACCCTAGTAGTGGGAATAGTAAAATTTTACTTTTCTGCTTTTAAAATGAATTTGTAATTTAGGTTCAATTAGGAAAAAATCAATTAAAATCAATGATGGGTGTAGATTAATTTAGGGTTGCATGTAAATTGATTTAGGTTTTTTTTTTAAAAATCATTAAAATGTATGTTTAATCTATTTTTTTTGTGTTTTATTTGTTTACGACTTGTTTTTTTATGTTTTCATCCTTTTGGGACCCAAGCCTCATTTTCTGCTCAAGAATTCTTCAAAGTGAAAGTCCAATTGATTTCATCATCAAGAACTTACTTCAATCAATTCACTCACTCCTCTATATCTTTAATACATTAGACTACAACTAATATGGTTGGTAAGACAAAGGGTTAACAATAACAGTGACCAAACCGAGTCGCTTGCACACATAAAGAAAAAGACTACTAGAATGAATTCAAAATGAAGCTATGGGAAAAATGAAACTCTAAGGTAGCTTGGGGGCCAAACAATAAATACAACACTAGAACTTCAAAGTTACTAAAAAAAGATCTCAGGGCAGAAAAGAGTAAACTACAAGTATACAAATACATCAGTTATCATACAGCAAAAGCAATAACAAAAAGAAAAGTTCAATAGTGCATCGGTCAATCATGAGCTCCAATGTAAAGCCATAGACCCCACTCGCTAGCCTAGTCATCATTCCAATGAGCTGTATCATAAGCTCTAATATCAGAGTACCAACAATGAAGCATCCAGTGCTTAAATCTACAAGCTATTGATGAGGTACCTAGTTCTCACACTCCAAGCTGTGAACATAGCTTTGTTCCAAATAGAAGACCTATTAGGATCATGCATGTCATACATAACATGCATACACTTACATAAATTTTTTGTGAAATACTTTCTTTGCATAATAAAGTCTTTGAGCCTAGGCAAGATTGTGCAAAACACTTTGATACTAACATTCAAGATTAGTGTTGTAAAAGCGCAGAAAGGTAGTTAGAATGTTCACATGTGAATCATCTAATGCTCAATGGGATTATAAATCACAAGACCTTAATTAATTATGGGCCCATCCAGTAAAGGAATAACACCTATAGTAATATTTATGAAAGCGTCATCTTGGAGACTTTAAAAGGCTAGATAGGATGTTCAAGCTCCTCAAACTCAGTATCCATCCCCATAGTCTCATCAAGAGCATCATCTAGAATATCTCTCCACAATAGTTAGACTAGTATAGGGTATGGAATATAGTGATGAGAAGGTCCAACATGTCAGCAATACATTCATTGGCTTTATAAAAGGGAAAGAATGCACTTAATACTTAAAATGAATGCACTCTGGAAAATTATTTAATCATGAAATAAGATCTCTAACTCTTGAACCATTTTTGTAGGAGATGTCAAGAAGCGGAATGAAGCCCTCTACCATAGTATTAATGGAATGGCGGAAAGGCAAATTCAACCCTAGGCCATGACTTCAATAATGGAGTATCATAACCTTGTGATCGGAGACATCATCATCATAATTAAAAGGGAAGAATGCAAAATAATAACGTTGCATTTTGAAAAAATCTCTTCACTTACAAATAGACCATACTAACTTATTATATTTTGTATAAGAAAAAAAATGAAAAAGGGGAAAGGAACCGATACATTAATAAGATCAAGCAAGATTTCAAATGCTAATTGTTCATTAAAGTATCACCTTATGTGACAAACGACTTGCCAAACCCTTACCAAGATAATAAAGGGAAGTAACATAACTCTATTATGTAATAAAGTACCATCTCAATCATAAAATTCATAAATTGAAAATAAATTCATCCACTTTATGAGATTGTGTGTGAAAAGCATATCTTATGACCTTTGATCATAGTGGCTTTCTTTTATTAACCTTGCAGAATTTAGATGTTTAGTTAATAGCTTTGTGTTGAGAGTTTATAAACTCTAATCAATCTAATACTTGATTTGCACCCAAACGAGGGGAAGAAAATGCAAAAACAAAATTTGTGGATATTATCTTGATGAGTGTTTGGCATTTACTATCTTGCCCATTCTTGTTGATGTATCAGTTCGTTTTACCTTCTTCATTCTCTTTAGTTTTTCCCTACACAAACTACCATAAGTTAGTATAGTCTATTCACAAGTGAAGAAATTTTATCAAAATGCAATGTTATTCTTTTTTTGCATTCTTCCCTTTATATGACATTCACTTATTACACAGATTGAAAAAGTCCATGATACTACTATGGAGGAGACTGAGGATGACACTGAGGAGACTGAGTAGGATGTTGAGCCTACTTATCACCATGAGGCTGCTCATGGTGATGCATCCCCGAGTACTATTTTAGGTGATGTTCCCCTATTTGATAGGTCCATGTATTATTGAGCTCCTATGGTGCAGACTCCTATTGAGCAGCATATGTACTTTGATGCACCTCAGATTCCTAGTTTCTCTCCTCCTGATGCTTCATATGTGAGCTTAATTTTCACTTCCAACCTTGCACAAACTAGCACTTGTTCCTGAATTAGTAAACTTCATTTTATAGGTCCTTAAGACACAGGCAGAGTATCTGTACAATCTTGCCTCTTCCCAGAGATTATTTACAATACAGATTATAGATACTTAGAGGGTTAGTATTTACACCAAATATGCACATGTATACATGTTATGTATGATACGCATGATTTTGACTATTCTAAATGCAACAAAGTTATGTCGAGGATCTGGAGCATTAGAATGAGAGGCTTCGATGATAGCTTACTGGACTTGGTTTTGATAGTCAAGATGTTAGGACTTTTATGCCCCTAGATCAAAGTGACGATCCAGCTAGAGGATGGAGCCCTTGGCCAAATATTAGAGCTCAAGACGACTGATTTTCTTTAGGACTTGTGTTAGCATGACTGTACTTTATATGCTTCAGAATTGTTTCCTTTTATGAATGAATCTCGAACTTTTATTTTAGACCAAGCCCCTTTTTTTCTCTTTTATTTTCTTTTCTTTAAGATTTGGTTACAGGAGAAGTTAGGTTTGTTTAATGCTCCCCCCAATGCTTTAGTTTATTAACCTCATCATTCATAGTCTTGTCCTTTGAAGATAAGGGACAAGCACGCTATAAATCAATGGATTAATTGGATGAAAGGCCTTGCTGATATTGAGATTACTTGGATTTGTCCTCGGTGGAGATTGAAATTCATGACCATCAACCTATATGACTACTGCATCCCTATTCTTGGGTTGTACTTTTTGACCTTTCTTTCTCCCTTACGCCTTTGCTGCCAGTATGGTCGCCCCCAATTCATTGTGGCTATTACAACTAAGTTTGAAGGCTTCCTTCTGAGACAAGACTTTCTAGACAAAGTGAAGAACTTATGGCCCCATAGAGCTTTAGAGTGAAATATGCACCTGAATGCTGACATGACTATTAACGATGACTATAAAGCTTGGGTTGTCATGCAATCTACAGAACCACCAGAATTTACTAGCTATAAAAGGACTCAAGTATTATTAGATGAGTCACAAAAGAAAAAATAGAAACAAAAATAGTGGTCTCATAAGTCTAATTTCTTATGTTTTATTTTTCCTTCAACTCTTTATGCTATATAATAAAGATAGATTATAAAATATTTGACAGAAATATCATTTCAATTTATTTCATTAATTAGGGAAAAATTGTGTAAATTTATTACATCATATGACATAACTCCTGTTATCAACTAGTCCTTTCAAATTTTCTAATTGAATATTTTTCTCTCACTTTTATCTCCCTAATTTCTACTTGATCAACCCTTTACGAGTTTTTTGATCAACGGGATCATCTCTTTTATTTTATTCCCTAATTTTTGTTTGCCGACCCTTTATGATTTTTCTGAACAACGAGAATGTCCTAACTTTTGCCTAACTAGCCTTTTCAGGTTCTCTAGCCAACAGACTTCTTTTTCTTTTTTTTTTAAAGGTAGTATTTCTTGAGACAATCCAGATTGATTGGCTCAATAAACTCATTCCCTTCTAGATCGGATATCTTTATAACTCCTTTGGGTAGGATCATCTTGACTAAATATGGTCCTTCTCAATTTGGTCTGAATTTTTCTCTCGGATCAAGCACCATCACCCTTGCCTGCTTTAATACCATATCTCCAGCTTTTATTTTTCTTAGCCTAACCCTTTTGTTGAAAGCTCTTGCTATTCTCTTCTGTTAAATTTGAGTGTGAAATAGAGCATCCATCCTTTTCTCATTTAGAGATACGAGGTGATTGAATGTCTTTTATATCCATTTACTCTCAGGAATTTTTGCTTCCATAATGATTCTCAAGGATTTAATTTCTATCTTTATAGGCAAAATCGTTTCACAACCATATACTAACGAGAACAGAGTTTGTCCTATAGTAGTACGTGTTGTAGTTCCATATCCCCATAAGGCAAAAGGGAGATATTCATACCAATCTTTATGTGTTTTCACCAACTTAGAGAGGGTCTTCTTTATATTCTTATTAGGTGCTTCAACTGCGCCATTAGCTTGAGGTCAATAAACCGAGGACTTATTATGCTCAATATTGTATCTCTATAATAATTCAGTTGTTTCTGCCTGGAACAAAACACCATTTTCTGTCACAATATGGTACGAGACCCCATATTTGCAAATGAGATTCTTCTCGATAAACCTTGCCATCTGTCTAGCCTTTAAAGTACCAAAGGACTTTGCTTCTATCCATCTAGAGAAGTAGTCAATTACAACTACTATATACTTGTGCTTGTTTGAAGCAGTTGGTTTTACTTCCTCTATTATATTTATTCCCTAGGCTATAAAGGGCCATGGAGATGTTAAACTATTTAGCACTGTAGGGGAAAGATGATTGAGGCTCCTGTGTACTGAAACTAATGACATTCTCTCACTACTCGGATATAGTCTCTTTCCATGCTCATCCAGTAATACCCTTGCTGAATCATTTTCTTTGCCAGAATCATCCCATTCATGTGAGATCCATAAACCCCTGCATGAATCTCTCTCACTGCTTATTCGGCTTCATCCTTCTTGAGACATCTCAACTATATTCCGTTCGACATCCTTCTGCATAATATCCCATCATGACTTACATAATGGCATGCAAGAACACGAAGAGCATACCTTTCTTTGGAAGTTGCTTTATCTGGGTATTTCCTTTCCTCAATAAATCTCTAAATTTCATAAAACCATGGCTTTTCTTCTAGCGCTATCTGGATACTCCTGACTTATTCCTCACTATAACATGGAGCTTGCATTTTCATTATTACCAAAGGCTTTATAATTAATCCCATTGGTTTATCCCATATTGAAGAAAGTATTACCAAGGCATCTGCCATTTGATTCTCATCTCTTAGTAAATGCATGAAGAGACATTTAGTGAAATTCCTCATTAGCTTTTTCAAATAGCATATGTAAGGTTTCAACCTCTCTTCTTTCATTTCCCACTCCTTATTAGCCTAACTAATTACTAACATGAAATCTCTATAAACTAGTAGGTCTTTAGCTCTAACTGCTAGCACTGCTTCCATGTCGTAGATGCATGCCTCATACTCAACTATGTTGTTTGTAACCTTGAAGTCTAATTTCTTAGCCATTGGGATGGTTTCTCCTCTTGGTGTGACAAGAATTACTCCTAGCCCTGCTCCTCTATTATTCACAGCTCCATCAAAATAAAGCTTCCATTCACGTTGTTCTATTACTGCTAAGTTCTCATCTGGAAACTCTATATTCCACTGCTCATTTCCTTCGACTACATTCTGGGCCATAAATTCTGCTATTGCTCTTCCTTTGACGACCTTAATAGTGACGTACTCTATATCAAACTCAATTAAAAGTACCAGCCATCAAGACATCTTTCCAATCAAAGCTAGTGCTTGAAACAAGTATCTCAAAGGATCTATCTTTGAAATAACTTATACTTTGTAAGACTGGAAATAATGCCTTAGCTTTTTTGTAGCCCAGATCATGATCAAGTTCATCAGTTGTGTTTGAAACATATTATAATGGTCAAGGTGTTATGGAGGAGCAACAACGTGGAGGAGTTCATATGGGAGACTAAAGTTGAGATGTAGGTGACCTACCCTTACCTCTTTCCTCGATGAATTCCTATTTTCTGTTCTTCTATTTGAAATTCAAGGACGAATTTTTGTAAGAGGGGAAGATTTGATGAACTGATATTTTAAATTATTAAAAATTATTTTGAAATATGCAATGTTAATAATATTTTAAATTTTTATATATTATGATTATTTTGTATGATTTAATTAAACTCAAGTATTGGAATTTAAATTATTTTATTATAGTTTAATATTAAGTTGTGATTTAAAAGTTAGTTTATTGTTAAATATTATTTGACTATTTAATAATATTATTACTTTTATTAAATTATGAATAGTGTAAATTTAGAATATTTATTATATTTAAATATTTGTGGTATACTTTTTATTAAGTCTAAATTTAATTGATTTATATATATGTGATAGTGTTGTTATACATATAAATATAAATATATATATATATATATATATATATATATATATATATATATATATATATATATATATATATATATATATATATATATATATATATATATATATAAAGGGGCTAAATATAATTTTTTTGGGTATTCCCTCCTTCTTTTCTTTCTTCTTCTTTTTATTTCCTATTTTCTTCTTCTTCTTCTTCTTCCTCTACGTTTCCAGCAGAACTGCGCACCAGCTAGCCCCACCGTGTGCCACCACCTACCACCATCACCTCCTCCCTCTTCCTTCTTCCTTCCGACATGGTCAGAGTCCCTTCTTTCCCTTATTTCTGGTGAGAAACAACAACAGCTTCTTCACATTGTTGGTGACGTTTTCGACGGTGAGAGCTCATGATCCCGGACTCTTTCAAATCCTCTTAGTCTGGGCAAGTTTCTTCTTATTTTGGTTCAAGCTTAGAACGTCCAAATTGTGATTTTTCTTCAAGTTTTAGATTAGGTATGTTTTAGTTTTTAATTTTTTTTGAGCTTGATTTCCTGTTATTTAAGGTTAATGCCTTTAGAAGTGTTGTTACGTATAGCTTACACTATTCAAATATATTTTTGGTTGATTTTTTTGAATTATTTTGATTTTTGGATTTGGAGCTTTCTGGCGAGTCATTATTCTGGTGACTCTCATCCGAAAATATTTGTATTTTTAATAAATTTTTTAAAATATTTGGAGTATAGTTTGTGAAGGAAGTTTATTGAAATTGTATCCCGATTATTTATTATGAATTTTTGAAAGTTTATGTAAAAAAATTAATTTTTGGAAAAAATTAATAGAAATTAGTGAATTTGTTGTTTTAATTGAAATTATTGTTAATTAGTGTGTTTTGAATAATTTGGAATAATAAATAGTATTAAATAATTTTTAACAAATTATTTACTATTTTTAACTAATTAATAGTAATTTTTGGAAATATATTCAATAATAATTTTATTTATTATTTTTGTGATTAAATGAATTTTTAACTATTTTTATTACATATTTGAACTATTTAAATAATTATTTGTGAATTTTACTATTTAATTTCAAATAATTGAAAAATGGATTTTTATTAATATTATATAAATTATTCAAGAATTATTAACTAATTTGAAAATAATTAACTTTAATGTTTTTGTTATTTAAATAAATTGTGTTTTGGTTTATTATCAATGTTTAAGGATTTTAATGGTTTTTATTATATTACTATTAATTATTGATTGTTGCATATTGTGTTTCTCAGTTGGGAAATTGTGTAGTTCGGGATCTCAACCCGAGGTGTTATGCTTTTATGTATTATTGAAGTGTGTTTGCTTGTAGGATCGACCCTACTTTCAGTAGAGAAACGTCTATTTTACAGAGGAGACTCTACCAAATTTTTAGAAGATTTCTCATAAAATGTGATATCGGGGTGATCCTGAGTTTTTGGTTTTGTGGTCGGGTCATGTCCTAGATCGAGTCTTTCTTTAGAATTCCAAGAAATGTAAAGTTAGGGATTTATTCTGATATTGTTATTATTATTATATTTTTCTATAGTTGCACCGAGACTGAAGCCTATCAAACCAAGCTAGTCGAGTCTGTTTAGAGGAGCACAAAACTGTGAGTTATTATTTTACATATGCATTGCATGTAGAATACTTAATTATGAGCATCTAAGTTTTCAAAATGTATTTACATATGAATTATTTTATTAAATGATTATGTATATGTTGGTATACTTTTGGTATATTTGGTTATATTTTCATATATATGTGATATATATACTTAGTATATTTTAGTATATACTCGGTATATTTATGGTATATACTCAGCATATATATTTGGTATACAATTGGTATATATTTAGTATATGCTTGGTATATATTTGGTGTATAAGTGGTATATTTATTTAAAAATGGATTTCATTTATGTTTAAATTATGCATTTTACTATTTTAATAATTATACAATTTATTTGAAGAATATCAGTAGAACGTGCTACCTAATGGGTTGCACTATGACTGTGTACATACGAGTACATTAGATTTTAGAGTTGAGATTGTAAAATCATTTAATGTGAAACTTGGATAATTGATTATTGAGAATTGTGGTGAGAGAGTAGTATGATTACAGGACCTCGGTTGATATAGTTTCTCGAGGCCAATCACACTGATAGTGAGACTGTAGGAGCTTGGTTGACTTAGTATCTCGAGGCTAGTCTACTGTCCAAAAATAGAAAAGAAAATTATTTTGGAATTAAGTAAGCCTATTAGCTAGTGAGATTTATTGATTGAGGTTGTGTAATAATTTAGGGTTCTATTTGATCCTTCACTTAAATAAACTTTTTCTACATTTATTATTATATAAAAGTATATTTTAACATCTATGTGAAATGCATGTATATGTATATTATTATACTAATGCTTAACCGTATATGACTTTAGGTTGCATGTATATATATTATAATAATTTACTTAATGAGGTCTAACTCCCTCAACATTTTTTTACAAGATCTTCTTCTTTTTTAGACCTCCCCAGTAGCACTATACGTCAATCTTCTTCAGCCCCCACTAGATTATGTAAATTTTATATTTGAACTCTTATTTGTATTCTAAAAACTGTAGTAGTAGTGTTATTATGATAGAAGTGTGTTGTATTGGTTTGAGATTTTGTATTTGAATCATGTATGAAATATTTTTATTATGTTATAAAATAAAGATTTGCTTTTATATTAATTAAATTATTAATTTTGGTGTATTTTCATATTATTATTGCATGTGTTTTTATTTTTAAGGCTTGCTATGGGGTTCCGGATTCGAACAAATTCCTGTTCCCTAACGCCGGTCATAACTCCCCAAATTAGGTCATGACAAAGGCAATTGCCTCTATTATAAGGTGATCACCTTATAACAAAGAGGTGGCGCCTCTTTGTAGAGGCAATCGCCTAACTAGCAGACGTAGACGACTCCCAAAAGTGATAAACTTCATTTTCAAGCAAGTAATAAGTAGTGTAAATGAACAAGACTTACAACTATACTCAAAACCTCAGTCAATCATGCTAGGAGTATGGCATAACATAAGCAATAAGCACAAGAAATAAGTAATAAAATGAATAAACAAGAATTTTGATGACACTAAAACTTTAATAATGAAAGGAAGTAAGAACCATTACTTAAATAAGAGCTTTTCTCAAAATGGTTGGCCCTTAAAGATAGATATGGATTTTGATCTCCACTTGAAGGTAAGGTTTTTACCTTCTTCTTCTCAAGAATGAACTTTTTAGCTTGTTTCTTCTTTTTTTCTCTTTAAGGATGTTTTCTTTTTTTCTAGAACTCCTCCTTTTTTTCTCCTTTTTTTATTATAGTTGCTAACCTCTATATTATGGTTCTCTCTCTTCTTTCCCCTTTTAATCTTATGTCTAGCCCCATAGCCCTGCTTTTTATTCATCATTGCCCTTTCTAGCTCTCCACTTCTCCCAAAGATTCTATTCCTCATAAAATAAGTTGAGTTCAATGGAAGGTGAGCCCACCAAGTTGGTTGCCATGGTCACCTATGTGTTTAATGCAAAGGCAAGCAACTACTATAGATGCAGCGCCTCTGTTGTGAGGCGATCACCTCATTACCTGCTGCTATAGAGGCAATCACCTCTTTAAAAGGGCAATCGCTTGTCTACCCTGGCCCTACTTTAGGCCGAATGGGTCGAGGTGGGTTAAGCTTGCTTTTGAATGGGTTTAGGCTAAGATTTTGGGTTTTAAGCTTTTAGGTCTATTTTCAAGAAGGTTTAGGCTTCCTTCTTGCATTCAGCCTTGCATTTCTCTTTATCAGGCTCTATGGCATGCCGATCAAACCAAGCATCCATAGTTCATTCTCTATCATGGACTGATCGAACCAAGGGTCAACACATATACATACCTTTGTAACAAGATCCACTCATAATTTATAGATTTTTTTTATGCACCTACTAATAACATATTCATTGAGATATTAATAAAATGAACTAATAATTTAATCATAAAATAACATGGAAAATAACTGAATTTTCATTACTAAAACAAACTTTTTTTACAATAATTACACCATCTCATTTTATTTGTTAACTTATTTACATAGTAACATAAACATGCTTAATACCTATACATACTAATTTACATACACATTTTCATAAAATACTAATTGTTATTTTAAATATTCTAACTACTTTCATATAGTATTTCACAAAGGTACTGCAACATTTTTCTGTACACATCATATAACATTTTTGTATACTTTTTCAAATTTTCATATTCTAAATATGTTTCATATAAATCATATTCTAACTTTTTACCTTTTTCATCTAATTCATTATAAAGAACTTGATTCTGAATTAAATCATAATAATTAATAGCCATAATCTCAAGATTTAACATATATTGTGGCATCCATATAGTTTGTCGTGCTAACAATTCATCCGATTCTACTATAACATTTGTAACTGAAGATATCATATATGTAACATGATTTAACTCTAGTATATTTGTCAAATCTAATTTAATCCATGGAATAATATATTCACCATCTATTTCATTAGCATACACAGATGCTGGTAGTTCCAAATTTTGAATTATATATGATAATATTGATTTGTAAGATAACGTTAGACATCATATCTGTACAATATATAAAAATATTTTTAATTATGAAATATTACAATATCATAAATATAAGATAAATTTAATTAATTCTTTCATTTATTATCATTAAAATTTTATATAATAATAATATTAAAAGAAAATAAAATTTATGTAAATAAAACCATATACCTTAAATCTTCTCCAGAAACTTGAAATGTAACCATCGTATATATTATTACTTTCACCTATTACAAAATAAGATATAATTAAAATTTTATATACTAATGATGTTAAAAGAAAATAAAAATTTAACTAAACAAAACCACATACCTTAAAATCTTCTTCAAAAACTTCAAATATAAACACTATGTATTGATAAACTCTCAAATTAAAAGAGCAAAAGAAATAAGAAAAACAACACTTTTTTTCTATCTCAAATATACATCCTACTATAACTGGTAACAAATTTATATAAAATTTAAAGTCTGATATATTTCAATTATCATATGTAAGCAAATGTTTATCTCCTTCTAAATAAGTCCAGGACAACCGAAAGCTCACAATGTTTCTTTCTTATTAACATCAAAATGGAAAGACATCAAATAAATCTATTTAGCAAAGAATGACACATCATGTTTTTCAATTATCTACGTACATGTAAAATGACAGGTGTACTTCATATCTCTCATAAATTAATAAGTAAAAAATAACTCGTGCTTCTACTTTTTTTATCATTATTGTGCTAAAATAACACTCAGTAAATACATTTAACAATGAATGAAACTTTATATTTCTCAGTTATCAATGTGAATGTAAAATTATAAGTGAACTCATTAATAATAATGCATGTGTGTGTGTGTGTGTGTGTGTGTGTGTGTGTGCATCTCAAAGTTTCAATCTGATTTGCTTAACCAAAAGCTTTTGCTTTTTTATTGATTGCGAATTTGCTAAAGAAATTTTGCAAAAAGATGTTCAAAACATTGCATCAAAATAGATTTTTTGCAAAAAGTCTAATTTGCTCTACCAAACTTTTTTACTAGAGAATTTTTACAGAACAGATAAAGATGGTTCATAAAAAATAGAAAGATAAAGATAAAGTGGAAACTCCTTCTATTCCTCCTCCTTTCTCTGCTGAAAAATCTATAAAATTATGATTCAATATATTTAACCAAGAATAAAATATAGCAGATTCTGATAAAGCATCTCAAATCCAACTATGGATTGATTCTATCTCCTAATCTCCTGAACTCCTCAAAGCTATACAAAATACTCTTTAGCCTCTAGCCATTGTTCAAAATGATAGTAATAAAGGCATCTTAGGGAAGGCTCCTCAACCTATTTCTAAATTTGAGAAAGGAGATTCTTCTTCTCAAAAAACCCTTTCTCAAAATGATTTAACTCCTATGACTATTCAAAGTAGCTCATATATTGTTTTATCTCAATCAAAACTTCCATCTGCAGAATTTCTTAAAATTCAATTCAAAACATTTTAACTATTTAAGATGGATTTTTCCATAAAGATCATTTTCTCACTATGCAAATCATTTTCCAAAAAATTGATTCTTAAACCCTGGCATCTTTCGAAAACCCAGGAATTTTACTAAAAAATTTTGGAATATACTGGTTCTGCAAAGTTCAAACATTTTTACCATAAAGGATATACCCAGCCTTCTTATTCTACCTGTAAAATTCTTCATGTTCTTTACCCTTCTGATTAGGGACAAGATCTTTCTCAACCAAAATCCTTCCCTATTAACTTCAATTCAAAATTAGATATTTATCACTTATTTTCCTACTGGGATTATGAACAAGCATGGTTTAATACTTTTCTTATCCAAAATTCTTTATATACCCATACATGGCTATTCTTCTTAAATGATCGTGTTAATATTTCCATATTTCCAGTATGGTTCACTCATTGGTGGCATAACTATAAACCTATCACTGATATCCTCCCTCCTGATATTTGCCAAGGATATAATCTTTTCTCCACCCATTATAAACCTTCTTCCCCTGAAAAGAAATTTTCCTCTCTTTGTCTATATTGTTCCAAATTCTTTGTCCCTTGGGTCACTCAGTGGTATCTTGATTTTATGTTCATGAAGATATTACTGTACTCTAAAGAAAATTTAAAGTAAAATGGTGGACCTCTTATAAAGTTCCCTAAAAAATTTCCAAGCAAGCAATAACTGACTGGCTAAAATAGCATAGATTTCTTGGGTCCTCTCATGCCCAAGAAGTGCCAAGAATCTATAGAACCCATAGGCTTGTAAAGCCTAAATTGTAAATATTTTATTTCTGGCCATATAGGTTAGAAATCCTTTCAGGACGGCCTATGCAAAAGTAAGGCCAGTTGTAAAAAAAAAGAATATTTTAATTATTTCTTTTTTTTAGGTCATTATCTCAATCTTTCACAATAGGATCTACTTGGACAACCATTAGACAAATTTAACTTTTACGTCAAATATTCACCTCCACCTACTGCCGCAATCTTACTCTCTTCCATTCTACCACAAGGATAGGGTCCCGCATTCCACTACCAGGACATAGTAGGGAGCCTTCTTTATAAAAGACAAGACAAACATAGGTAGAGGCACTTGATTGATGTCAGGATTCCATCTGCTCCACTTCCTACTATCTGTGACCTGCCTCCCCCTTGATTTCAGGACTTGTACCACCCCTCCATTCCTTTATAAAAGGAGTCTCTCGCCTTCTTGCAAGCATATACAAGTTTTTAGGCAAAAAATTATAGAAATAGCTCTCTTATTTAATGTAGTTCAAAATTTTATTCTCCAACAAAAGATATAGTATTTTTAATATTTTCCTTCCTCTGCTATTTTCTAGAAACAGAACATAACAAACCTTATAACTTTCCTTTGCTTTTCTGGATATAGAACTTGAACTTTGTAACCTTTCTTTACTTAGAATATAAAGAGAAAACTTCTTTTACTTAAGTTTTATATAGATCTTTAAAGTCCATGTTTATTTAATTATTTAATTTATTTTCTGTAAAAGCTTTGCTTACTTTCTGCAATTTTCTTTAAGTCTTTTATCTTCATTTCATATATAGTTTAAGTAGCAAAAACTATGCTCTATGCTTGCCTAAGAAATTAGGATCCTGTACATCAAAAACTCTGTGAAATCTCTACTGCATCTTGGTCTAGTAACCTCTGTGTCTTGCTTATGACTAGAGTGTGAGACCGGCTCTATGATCTTTCATTTGTTTCATCATCTTTGCATTCATCTACGTGAACAATACACCCTTAGATTCTCTATACTTCCTGGTAGCCATCCTTTTACCATGAACCCAATTTTTGGAAGAACCATTGTTTCTTTATGTATTGGACAACTCTAGTATGCTCATTAGTCCAAGGGACAAGTTTTTTCTTTAATCTATCATGTAAAGGTTTGGTGATCCTATTAATATTAGGACAAAAATCTAAAATATAATTTAGACTTCCTAAGAACCTTTGTAACTGGACTTCATTAAGAATCTTATCAGGGAATTTGTTGCCAAATTCTAAAGATCTTTCTATGGGAACTATAGTGCCATAATAGATATAATGTCCTAAAAATCTAACTTTAGTCTGGAAAAGAGAAATTTTTTTGGTAGAGACCACAAGTCCATTCTATCTAAATATATAGAGAAAAGTCTTTAAATGTTTGAAATGTTGTTCAATGGAGTTTAAGAAAATAAGCACATCATCAATGTAAACAATGCAAAAATCAGAATAAGGATTGAATAAATCATTCATTATTCTCTGAAATTGTAATAGTGCATTTTTCAAACCAAATGGCATAATATTCCATTCATATTGTCCAAAAGGGACAATAAAAGTAGTTTTATAATAGTGATATTTATGGATTTGTATTTGTCAAAATTCAAATTTTATGTCAAATTTTGAAAATGCAAATGCAGAATGGATATTTTAAAGAAGGTCTTGTTTGTTTGAAATAAGGTATCTAATCCATTTCAAAACTTTATTTGGAGGTTTATAATTGATAAGAAGCCTTGGAGTGCCTCTCTGTATTTTAAAAGCTTTATTGACATAAAAAGCTGCACAACTCCATGGAGATCGAGATTTAGAGATTAATCCCTTAGATTCGAGATCCTGGATTTCTTCCTTATAGTGCTTTTCTAATTTAACATTCATTTAAATTGGTCTAGTCTTGGTAGGAATATTTTTCTCCTCAAACCTAGGCTCATAAAACAGATAAATTATATATATATATATATATATATATATATATATATATATATATTAAATTTTATTTTAATTTTACTAAACTATTTATTTAAATAATTTATGAATTCTCAAATTATGAACATTAATTATAAAAATTTTCAAACAAAGTAAAAATATATAAAAAAAATAAATATTAATATTATATACCAATAAATAACTACAATTAATCTATATATTTTTTAGTTATTTTAAAAAATAAAAAAATTATTGAAATACATTAATGATATAAGCTCCTATCTCAATTTTTGTAATAATATAAATTATGTTTAAAACAAAATATAATACATTAACTACTATATTGACTATAATATTATATACATAATTATGTAATCATTATATTTATAGTGTTTTTAAAAAATACATATCTTCTAGGCAGGTCATCTCATTCCTGGAATTGATACCTTAGGGTAGAGGAGGAGAGGGGTCCAAATTCCCTCTCCCCTTCCTCTAGAACTTTGGTCCAAAAGAATACGTATCTGAAATTTTTTTTCTTTTTTACTTATTATCTCTACAAATGCTAACTTTATGCTTAGAATGAGAGAAAAGGGGGAAGGATAAAAAATTAGTGAGAAAAAAGAGGAAGGAAAGTAACTTTTTGTTGTTTGTAGATAGGATGAAAAATAGAGAGAGAAAATATCCGAATTCGAGACATAATTGAAAAAGATAGGTGAAAAGTATATTATAATTATTAACTTTATTATTTTCCCTTTCTTTCATACAAACACCCACAACCGCTGCTCTTTTCATCTATTTCCCAAAAAAAAGATTCTTTTCCCAAAATCACATGCTCTTTTCTTTTCTTGCCCAAAGCTTAATCGATTATAATTTTTATATTTATCTTTTTTATTGCTCAAAAAGTTAATAATTTTTTTAACTGAACTTGTGCTGTCAAATTGCAAGTTTCCATCCTAAAATATCTTTAGTTAATATGCAAGTTTTATACACACTATTTTATTTAAATTATTAATTTGAAATGAGTAATTTAATTAATAAGTTTTATATTTTTACCAAGTTTAAAAAAAGTTTTTAACAAATAGAGATATCTTTTAGTTTATGGGTAAAATAATAAATATATCACATATATTTTAATTTTTTAATAAAAAAATATTTTTTTTATATTACTTTTCTCTAAATTTAAAAATAAAAGTAAAAAAAATAGCACTATTTTTCTTTATATTTTTTTTCCTCTTATTGTTCACATTCCAAACATGATGTGAATATACTACATTTTCTAAAGAGAAGATGAACAAAACGTTTTCAAAAAAAGAATTCTATTTATAGAACATTAAAAAAAGTAAAAAAATAAATAAATTCTACTGACCTGAAACGACAATGACTTTTATGCACGCAAATAATTGATTGTGTACAATACAACAAAATAAATAAATAACTCTTGTCAGAATTGATAAAAGAAGCTTCAATTTGAAAATACTACTCAATTTTTAAAGTCTATTTTTTTCCCATTTGCGTATCTCTTATTTTTTTTCTTATTATTAATATTATATAATGATTTTTATGGCTTTTAAATATTTTATATTATAAAAATGTATATTAATTTATGATAATAAAATTGATAATTTACTTAGTTACGCTTTCATTCCTTTCCTTGATAAGAATGCATGCATGGAAGGACGGGCAGGCATATTTAATAAAAGCCATCAACACGATTCTCCTTGCTGGAAAGAAAAGTACTTTTTTCATTTTAACGAAATACTTTTAAAAAATACCTTTTATTGTTATTCATTTTTTAAGATTGATGAGACGTCATTTTTTTCACGCAACTCAAGAAATCACATGGGCATGTAGAAAAGCAAGGGTTAGCGTTAGAAGTGCTTTTTTCAAAAAAAAAAAAAAGAAAATGCAGTGCTTCCAACTGACAATATTAGCATATTTACCCATCAAAAGAAATTATATATAATTATTATTTTTGAATCGGCACATCTTGAATTTTTGTGTCAATAGTTGTAAGTGAAAAATGGCAATTCAATACAGACTCTTGGTATAACTATTTTTCATTATGTCAGTCCAAATTAAAATACTAATTACTTCAAAATTATTATCTTATATTTCTTTTTTTGTTGAAATATATTTTACAGTTCATAATGTTTTATTAACATATAACCTGTCCATTGATGAAACAATGTAAAAATGAGAAATTTTATATTATTTCAATAGACTCACTTAATATTTATTGATAAAAAATCACGTAAAATTATTATCACATTTATGGATATTTTCAAAATATCGTAATTTAATTTCACATTTTTTTAAACTTCGAAAGATCACATTTTTCATAAAAATATTGCAAATGAAGATTTTTTCATAAAAATATTATAATAAATTCAATTTTTTCATAAAAAAATACGCCAGCTGCTAGCAATGACAAGCTAGCTTATTTGCCTTCTGCTCATTTTCAGTTTTTTTTTTTTTTTTTTTAGGGGCGGGGGGCTAAGATGCCAAAAGCATTGGTTTTTTTGCTTGAAAGTTGGTACAACTTTTGACATATCAATTTAAAAAAAAAAAAAAAATTGTTTAATGGAACCTTGAATTGGGTGAAGCAGAGTTTCAGAGTTGTAAAGAACAGATGCTAAAGCTCAACCTATGAAAGAAGTTGTTAGCCTAGCCTAGTGTGTATTAGTTTAAAATGAAACTTTATTAATATTATTAAAAATTCAGATATCTAGAGACGCATTTAGCTGCACCGACAAAAATAAAATAAAAAATATGCATTTAGCTGTCAAATAATTAATATGGCCATGGAAATCATGATAGATCTCTCATTTAGCTGTCACATAATTAAGATGGCAATGTCAAATAATTAATTGGGTTCATTTATTATTGATGTTTAATTTGAATGAATATATTAATTACGTGACTTCACATGCAATAATAATAACAAATATTAAAAAGAAATTGTGTATTGTCCTTTTTTTTTTTTAAGAATATTACGCTATTGTTTAGGTCTATACAAATTCTAGATTTAACAATTGTATTAGAAGCAATCCCTTAAAATTGGTTAGTCATTGTGTTGTTGTTCTGACCAAAAAAAAAAAAAATTTTGTGTTGTTGTCATTTGGGTATGTGCTTTTTAACTTCTGAGTTAGCGTTCAATCAAATAATTTTCATTTATGTGAAGAATTTTTAATTTAAATATGTTTACTGTGTCTTTGATAAATTTTTATTTATTATTGTATAATTGTTGAATCTTATTTTGTGTTATATATATATATATTTATTTATTTATGAATGTGTGTATTAATTTGTGTGGTGTGTGTTTATTGAGTATATATTATAAAATTATTGTATTTTAATATAAAATTTTATTAATATACATATATATACCAAATTTATGAAATCTACCCCTCTTTTTCCTCACTCTCCTGCACCTTACCCTCACCATCACCGTTCGTCTTTGCCATTTTTAGGCTGTCGGTGTGCCACGCAGACCTCCGCCCCTTCCAGCCAGCAGCTCCGCCACCATCTCTTCTCTTCTCTGGCGCTGTTTGAAGCTTGGGAAGCCGAAAACCCAAAAATCACTTCCTCTTCCGTTCAAGTCATTTCCAGCCACCAAAATTGATGATTCCGGTGCCGTTAGACTCTTGAAACTCCATAGAGGACGATTTCAAACTTCTTGTAGCTTGAAAACACGATTTGGTAGTGTTTTGATCTTATTTCCATTTTCGGCCTTTCTTGAGTTTTTGATTTTTTTTTTCAATAATTCTTGCTTGATTCATGTTTAATTCCTTCACAAATATTGTTCCCCTTAGCTTAATCTACATCCTGAATATTTTTTGTAACTTTTGTAATTTATTTTGATTTTTGTGAATTTTTTATTATTTTATTATTTTCATAAATTAATTAAATAAATTATGAAATTATGATTTTTAATGTTATTGGTTGTTAATATTAATTTTAGAATTTAATTTATAATTTTTGTGTAATTTTTATAATTATTTTTAGTTTATGTTATTTTTGGAAATTTAGGTTAAATATATATTTTGTTAGTAATTATTGGTTAATTAAGTATAGTTGTTGATTTTAGTTAATAATATATTGATAAAATAATTTTTGAGTATTTATATAATTTTTATTGAATTTTTTAATATTATTAGTATTTTATGTGAATTTTTATATACTAGGGGTATTTTGGTAATTTGGTAGTAATTTTGGTTAAATATTAAATTTAATTGGTTTTAATAATTATTTGAGGTATAAAAATGATTTTTATGAATTAATTACTAATTTTAACTAATTAATAATATTTTTCAAAAATTATTTTCAAATTATATATAATATACTATTTTTGTAAATAAATGGCTTAATATGTTTTTGGACTAATTAAGTAATTTAGATTTATAAAATGCATTTTTATTAATATTTTCAAAATTATCGAGAAATATCAATTTTTAATAATATTATATTAATATTAGGGCTTTTAAGTAATTGTCAGTAAAATAATTACTTTTGGTGTTTTAAATGTTTAAATTGCTATATTTTAATACTAAAAGGGCATTTTTGGTACTTATTGGATTTTAATATATTTTATTGTATATTGTCGTGAATTATGGACCTCGATCGGTGGAATTTGTAGTTTGGGATCCCGACCGAGGAGTTTTGTGAAATCTATTTCGAAATGTATTTTTCTTGCAGGACTGGCTCCACTTTTTAATTAGAGAGATGTTCATTTTACAGAGGAGGTTCTGCTGAATTTTTGATAGAATTATTGTAAAATGTGACATCGAGTCTAATACTTATTATCTATTTGTGTTTAGAATTCTAGATCGAGTCTCTAGAAGTTAAGTTAGATATATGTTCTGATCTCCTATTATTATTTTATTGTTAGTTACGCTGAGACTGAGGCCTAGTGAACTAGACCCGTCTCGTGGAGTGCATCCCTGTGAGTTATTATGATATATATGCATTGCTTAGGTTGCATGTGTTTAGAATTCTATGTTTTAAATATAAATTTTGCATAATTGCCTATTTGAATGTTTAAGTATATTTTAGGTATACTTTTAGTATATTTTCGGTATATTATGAAATAAATGCATGTTTTCCTTTTTAATTAAATCTAGCTTATTTTCAAATATATTATTGGTTTAACTTAATATATTCCATGATTTATTTGAGTTGATTATACGTATATATACCTGAAATATACTTAGTTTGTTTTAGGTATATTTTCGGTATATATATGGTTTATTTGTTTATTTTAAATGTCATTATGCATTATTTACTTTTCTGAATGTATGTTTTAATATAAATGAAGGATATCGATAGAACGTGCTTCCTAGTGAACAACACTAGGACCGCGTACGTACCAGTGCAATAGATTAAAGTTAAGTGAAAATTAATTGTGGTAATTATGATTGATTGATTTGATTGAGGTTGATGTGATTGCTAGAGCTCGGTTGACCAAGTGTCTCGGGACCAATCACACTGACAGTCAGACTGTTGAAACTCGGTCGACTTAATGTCTCGGGGCTAGTCTACTGTCCATATGGATTAAGTGAATTTACTTGGAATTAAGTGCGCCTATATGGCTAGAGTACTTTCTATTGATATTGAGGTTGCGATCATTTAGGGTTCGATTTGATCCTTCATAAACTGATGGTTTTCAGTATGAAAATGATTTTCTTTGCATCTGTGTGTATTTGCCTGTATATATATTTATTATATATTTACCTTTGAGTGTTTGCATTTGACATTTAGCTATGCGTGTATATATATTATAATAATTCAGTCAGTGAGGTCTGACTCCCCTCCGTTGATATTTTTACAGGAGAGTCCTCTTCTTCAGACTTAGTAGTAGACCTGTCCGTCGGATTTCTTCCGCTCTGGCTTTTTTATGTTAATCACTTACTTGAGTTTTATTTTGTACTCTAGACGTTGCAATAGTAGTTGTATTTGAATCTATCATGAGTTGCATTTGTATTTATACATGTATGAGTATTTTAATTCAGAATGTTTCTCTAAAGATTGTATTAAAAGATTTTATTTTATGATATGAGATATGATATTATGTCATTAAAGGAAGTTGAGAATTTATTTTTATTATTTGAGATTTAATTTCCACTGAATAATATTTTATTTATTTTATTTTATTGCATGCTTTTCTTTTAAGGCTTGCTATGGGTTCCGAATTCGAAAGAATTTTCGTTTCCTAGCGCCGGTCATGGCCTCCTATTTTGTGTCGTGACAAAAAGGAAGTGACTGTCCGATAATAATTATCTTCTTGGGTATATTCGAGTTAAAAAAGAATTCATAATTGAAAAGTTAGATTCTTGTTTGGAAAAGTGGGCATCTTCTATTGATGTTAGAACAGAAAAAGATTTAGTTAAAGTTGAGAGATATAAACAAGTAATCAAGCTCTAACCACAGTTTTTGATCCATATGCAATAGAAATATGTATGGATGTATTAGAAACAATAGAGGATATTTCTAATGATAGATACAGTAAAACATTAGAAAATTTTACGAATTTTGATTGGAGAAAAATGTTCATATTGGTGCATGCAAATAGGAGAAAGGCTTGGTTAAAAAGTTTAGTTTAGTTAGTTATTTTATTTAGAGTGCTAATAATGATTTGTCAGTTTGTTTTTTAATTGACATCAAATAAATGACTTTAATTTATTACTTGTTTCATCATCGTACTATTTTTTTCTGATAATACATATTATTGCGATGTTAGATAATTATTTTGCAGGCTGAATGAAGCAACATAAAAATAATAATTATGCAATGTATTCTTCAAATAGTAATAGTTCTAATAGTGATGATGATGATATAGTAGATTTAATGTTAGTAAGATATTTGATGAGTTATAAAAAATATTTTATAGAAAAAAATTCCTTATATGACCTCTATGCTAATTGCAAAATATATATTCTTAAAGTTGCAGTTGGAAATCCAAGTATATGTTATGAAGGATTTCACCTACATGATGCCATATGTATTTAGAAATTTATGTGATAGAATGAAAATGATGGGACTTCTTAAAGATCAAATAGATGTTAGTGTTAAAGAAGGAGTAGCGATAGGATTAGCAATTTTATGTCATGGTACTCGTCAAAGAATTATGGCTGAAAGATTTCAACATTCACTTGGTATAGTGCATAAGTGGAATAAACGAGTGATAAGGGCAGTAGCTGCCTTTAGTAATCAACTGATCAAATATACAGATAGAGGTGTTGTGCAACCTAAAATTTATAATAATCCAAGATGGTATCCATATTTTAAGGTATTTGTTAAGTTATTTTTTTTAACTCATCTATACATTTTATGTTAAGACAAATATATAATGAGATTAGTTGCAAAATTGTATAAGTGCAATTGATGGAACCCATGTAGCATTTTGGTATCTAGTATCCAAACAAAAAACTTTTTATGGTAGAAAAGCAACACTTGTCACACAAAATGCGATGGCCAATTATTCACATGATATGATATTTGCATTTGTGTGTACTGGTTAGGTAGGTATAACAAATGATTCTCGTGTATTTGTTGATGCATTATCGAGACAAGAGAATAACTTTCCATTACCAATTGAAGGTAAAAAGTTTTATTTTATTTTATCACACCAGTTTTAATTAATCATATAATAATATTTTTTTTAGGTTATTATTATGTTATGGATGCTGACAATCCAAATATTCCTAGTTTTTTAGCTCTATACTATGGTGAACGATATTATTTAAATGATTTTTGTGGACGTGGAAGAATCCCATGAAAACATGAACTATTCAATTGCAGGTATTCATCATTACGTAATATGATAAAATAAGCATTTAGAGTGCTAAAAGCTTAATTTTTAATTTTGAAATCAACATCAAAGTATCCTTTATGACGACTGAAACTATTTTCAATTGCATGTTGCATTTTACATAATTTTATAAGAAATGGAAGCTAGAGCAAATAGATTATGACAATTAATGAGGATGTTTGACAGCACGGAAAGAAATTAAGATGATTAAAAGGGAGGTCAAGAACATGAAGATGCAAATAAATGCATTGCAAATGTGTAAAATGCAGCTTCAGAGAAGTAAAGGGATGCACTTTCTAGAGACAAGCATCTATGGTAGATGGTGTGAAAATAGCCTCTTTTACATTACTTTGTTTGAAAGTGAAAATTGTGTTTCAAATTATGGAATAAAATGCCCATTGTTTATTTTATAAAAAATGTTATAATTTATTTTTCAATTATTATCCAAATGGCATTGGATGCTTAAGGACTTGAAATTTAGCTGTGCAGCTTGTTATGGTCAACTGAATGTTGACTAAGCTAGAAATGAAACACTTCAAAATAGGAAAAATTACAAATTTGATGTATGAATTTTTCAATTTTTTCTATTTGAGTGTCTAATTTTTTTTCTTTGCAATCAAGTGTCTAAACTTTAGAAAAACATACAAATATAGTGTTTCCGATCGATTTGATGTTGACTGAGTGCTCAGTCAGATCAAATGAGACTCACTTTTATTCCACTCATTATTTATATCATTTGTCACATGTGTTGTATTATTTAAAGAACAAAATTACTCTTATTCAATCACCTCTTATATCTATGACATAAGTTAATATTGAAGTTATTTTTATCAATTCATAATATTTAATAGGGTAACAAGGTATTTTTATCCTTTAAATAATATAATATATGTATCACATGATATAACTAATAACTTGGATAAAAATGAATCTAGTTTGATCTAACTCAGAACCTAATCAACATCAAATCGGTCGAAAACATTATATTGATATGTTTTTTTAAAGAAAAGTTGAGACACTTAATTAAAATAAAAAAAAATTACACACTCAATTGAAAAGTTCAGATACCAAATTTATAATTATTCCTCAAAATTACAATTCAGATTAGCTGTGTGCAGGGGATGAATTAAGCAAGAAACTTGTGTTAAGGGCTAAAAAACTGACAGAAATCAGAACATTTCTTGCTGTGGAAGACTGAACGCAGCAGAACAGAGAAGCAAGTACTGTTGGATAATTCCATAAAAGTATTAAGCTCTTGCATCTAATTAATATCAGTGCATATTTCAAATTTAAAATGTATACAAGTAATTATAGCTGACACTTTGAGAAGTACAAAAGATAATGATTACATGCTGATGCAGATCTTCTTAATCACATGCAGCTTGATGGATTTATTTTCAACCTAATTAACAGCTCGCCAGAATCTGCTGCATATATTACCTTACCAACAGCAAATTTCATAGTTGTCTCGGGAGATTTGTCAAAAAAATAGAGATCAAAGATTTTCATTATTTTTTTTTTCCTGGTTTTGTATTGGCCTTTGTTGGTTTTCGATTTTTCATTTGTTGTTTTTATACTAAGGTGCTAATTTCAAGTGACCTGCATGCAGTATAACTTGTGCACATTGTGAGAGCTATTGATAATCGGAGTTATCTTGAGATTCTCTCTATGGGCAAAGAGAATGGCCTTACTGATACCCATGAAGAGAAGAAACAGATAGAGTTGAGCAAAAATAGGCAGCCACAAGAGTTGGAGAAGATCAAAGGAGATGAAAAAGTTAAATCAGTTCCATTTTACAAGCTCTTCTCATTTGCAGATTCCAAAGATGTCATTTTGATGATTATTGGCACAATTGCTGCTATTGGGAATGGCATATCTATGCCTCTCATGACAGTTATCCTTGGGGACGTTATTAATGCCTTTGGCGAAACCCAGAGTCAGGATGTGGTCGATGTAGTTTCGAAGGTGATAATCTTAACCACGATCTTTGAGTTTCAGTTAATCTAAAAAAAAAAAAAACTTCATATTACAGCTTTTTAGAGGTGAAAAGATGAAGGTGGACATACTTTTAACTTGATAGTTCTGGTATGATTGTTTTCACTTTAATCAACTGTGAAAGATGTTACTAATTTGTTATCTGATAAATTTTCAGGTGTCTCTAAAATTTGTCTACTTGGCAGTAGGGACTGGAGCAGCATCATTTCTTCGTAAGTAGATTATAGAATGAACTTATTTTATGTACACAGAAATGTAATTCACCAAGCATGTCATGTGAATTGAAAATCTCTGTTTGATGTTTTCCAGAGGTGGCCTGTTGGATGGTCACAGGAGAGAGACAGGCTGCAAGGATAAGGGGTTTATATTTGAAAACCATATTGAGACAAGATGTTGCTTTCTTTGACAAGGAAACACACACTGGAGAAGTCATTGGTAGAATGTCCGGTGACACTGTCCTTATACAAGATGCTATGGGAGAGAAGGTAAAAAATAGTGTTGGAGTAACTAAAATTTTTATGTAAGCTAAAAAGTATTGGGTTTGAAACATTTTCAATTGTCAAATAAAATGCAGGTTGGGAAATTTATACAGCTCGTATCGACATTCATCGGAGGATTTGTTGTTGCATTTATCAAAGGGTGGTTACTTACTTTGGTCATGTTATGCTCTATTCCCCTGATAGTGGCAGCTGGTGCAGCCTTGTCTATCACAATATCTAAGATGTCATCCCGTGGACAAAATGCTTATGCAAAAGCATCAACTGTAGTTGATCAGACGATTGGCTCAATCAGAACTGTAAGCTTACATAACTAGTATAAGATACATGAATAGAAGATAGCTTTAGTAAGCGCATGCTCATTTTCTTTCATTACTTTTAACCTGCAGGTTGCATCTTTTACTATGGAGAAGCAAGCCATTAGCAATTACAAGAAGTTTCTTGTCACTGCATACCGTTCAGGTGTCCATGAGGGCATCGCTACTGGACTTGGTAATGGAGTGCTCATGCTGGTCGTGTTCTGTACTTATGCTTTGGCAATATGGTTTGGTGGAAAGATGATAGTAGAAAAGGGATATACAGGGGGAAATGTGCTTGCCGTAATTGTTGCTGTGTTGACAAGTTCCATGTAAGTTTGTGAATTGCAAACACTCACCATATATGAAATACATTCTTTGATGCTTTTCCATGACATTTAATGTGTTTATATGCTTCAGGTCCCTGGGACAGGCATCTCCCTCAATGAGTGCATTTGCTGCTGGACAAGCTGCAGCTTATAAAATGTTTGAGACTATCCATAGAATGCCACAAATAGATGCCTATGACACAAGGGGAAAGAAATTGGATGACATCCACGGAGATATAGAGTTAAGGGATGTATATTTCAGTTATCCAGCCAGACCAGAAGAAGAGATTCTTAGTGGGTTTTCTCTGTCAATCCCAAGTGGCACAACTGCAGCTCTGGTTGGGCAAAGCGGAAGCGGGAAGTCAACAGTGACCAGTCTGATAGAGAGGTTTTATGACCCACAAGCTGGTGAAGTACTCATAGATGGCATCAACCTCAAAGAGTTTCAGCTTAAGTGGATTAGAGAGAAAATTGGACTTGTCAGCCAAGAACCTGTGTTGTTTACTGACAGCATTAGGGATAATATTTCATATGGAAACGATGGAGCAACCACGGAAGAGATAAGAGCTGCAGCTGAACTTGCCAATGCTGCTAAATTCATTGACAAACTACCTCAGGTAAGTGTTGTCTATTGAAGTAATTTTAGCAGAAAAAAAAATGTGTTGTACTGTTTTGAGATTGTGAGGATTGCTCATTTAATTTGAACATTGGTATTTGCATCCAGGGACTAGATACAATGGCTGGTGAGCATGGGACTCAGCTATCTGGGGGCCAGAAACAGAGAATTGCAATTGCAAGAGCAATCCTGAAAGATCCCCGTATTTTACTTTTAGATGAAGCCACAAGTGCACTTGACGCAGAATCTGAAAGGATAGTTCAGGAGGCTCTTGACAGGATTATGGTCAACCGAACAACTGTTATTGTTGCCCATCGTCTGAGTACAGTTAGGAATGCAGATATGATTGCTGTCATTCACCGTGGAAAGATAGTTGAAAAAGGTACGTTGTGCTTATAGCAACAGAACATTTATATTTATGCTTTGTCAATCACTCGTGAAATTATGTGGCTTTTTTCTGTGATTCAAATGCATAATTTGAAAAGAATATAGCACAATGTAAATTAACAACATCTTGATTCATTGGTTAGGTTCACATTCAGAATTGCTCATGGATCTGGAAGGAGCATACTCTCAGCTTATACGATTACAAGAAGTAAACAAAGATTCAGATCAAGCAACAGGGGACCAGAAAAGATCAGAACTTTCTTCTGAATCTTTTAGACAATCAATTCAAAGAAATAGTTCACTGCAAAGATCCATCAGTCAGGCTTCATCTGGAGCAGGCAATAGCAGTCCCTATTCATTTCCAGTCTCATTTGGTTTACCTACAGGGATCAATGTCGCTGAAAATCCCCAAGAAGAATCTGGAGTTCCTCCATCTGAAGAAAATCCTCCAGAAGTCCCACTGCGTCACCTTGCATATCTCAATAAGCCTGAGATTCCAGTGCTAATTGCTGGAGCTATAGCTGCATGTGGCAATGGTGTCATATTGCCTATATATGCCATACTACTTTCTCAGATCATCAAATCCTTTTATGAACCACCTGACGAATTAAGAAATGATACAAAGTTCTGGGCACTTATCTTCATTGTACTTGGCCTGGCAAGCTTTGTGGTATTACCATTTCAATTTTACTTTTTTGGCGTGGCTGGTAGTAGATTAATACAACGGATCCGAACTACATGTTTTGAGAAGGTGGTTCATATGGAGGTTGGTTGGTTTGACGAGCCTGAGCACTCAAGTGGTGCAATTGGTGCTAGGCTTTCAGCAGATGCAGCAAGTGTGCGTGCCTTAGTTGGAGATTCATTAGCTCAGATTGTCCAAAACAGTGCATCAGTATTAGGAGGTCTGATATTTGCCTTCACTGCAAGTTGGCAATTGGCCCTCATTATTCTTGCACTCGTTCCTCTATTAGGAATCACCGGATACGTTCAAGTGAAGTTCATGAAAGGGTTCAGTGCAGATGCAAAGGTATGCATATTCTATGTCATGATCTTGTACGCACATCCCTTAAGGGCAGGACAGGGCCAGTAAAGGAACGAACTTTTGGTTCATTGGTCATCAGTTTCTCTTGGAAATTGCTATATGTTTTATTCATTTTTCATTTTGAAACTATGCATTAACCAAAAATCTAAATGGTTGCAGAAAAAGTATGAGGAAGCAAGCCAAGTTGCAAATGATGCAGTTGGAAGCATAAGAACAGTCGCCTCTTTCTGTGCAGAAGAGAAGGTGATGCAGCTCTACAAAAAGAAGTGTGAAGGCCCTATAAAGTCAGGAATAAGGCAAGGCATTATAAGCGGAATAGGATTTGGATCATCTTTCTTCTTTCTGTTTTGTGTATATGCGGCCAGTTTCTATGCGGGAGCTCAACTTGTCAAGCATGGGAAAACAACGTTCTCCGATGTTTTTCAAGTGAGTATATAACTTCCTTTCTCTCAAGTTTTTTCGATAGAGATTTCAAAGAATGATATTAACTTGTTTTGTTTACTTTTTCAGACTTTCTTTGCTTTAACATTTGCTGCTATGGGCGTTTCACAATCAAGCTCCTTCGCTCCTGACTCCTCCAGGGCCAAAAGCGCTGCTGCTTCCATATTTTCAATTATTGATAGAAAGTCAAAGATAGATCCAAGTGATGAGTCAGGAACAACGATAGAGAATGTGAGAGGAGAAATTGAGCTTTGCCATGTAAGCTTTAGGTATCCATCTAGGCCGGAAATTCAAATTTTCCGAGACCTGAGCTTGGCAATTCAATCTGGCAAGGTAATTATCGTTTGTTTCTTACATTTTCTTTTTCTTGCAAAATAGTTAGCTTGCAGAGGACCGGAAAAAAAAAGACTTAATTCGTTTAATATTTGTCTGTATGTATTAGACTGTGGCTCTGGTTGGTGAAAGTGGAAGTGGAAAATCAACTGTCATATCATTGTTGCAAAGATTTTACGATCCTGATTCAGGTCATATAACGCTAGATGGAGTTGAAATTCAAAAGCTCCAACTGAAGTGGTTGAGGCAGCAAATGGGGCTAGTGAGCCAAGAACCAGTATTGTTTAATGATACGATCCGTGCTAACATTGCATGTGGAAAGGATGAAAATGCAACTGAAGCGGAAATTTTAGCTGCATCAGAGTTGGCTAATGCACACAAGTTTATTAGTAGCTTAGGGCAGGTGAAATTCTTTCTTAAAGTTCTATTGAAATTTGAGAATTGAAGTATGAGTCAGTTGATGTTATCTTATTCTTGTGGGCCTCTGTTGCTTAATGATGCTACATTGCGAAATGCAGGGATACGATACTCTTGTAGGAGAGCGAGGAGTTCAATTGTCAGGCGGGCAGAAGCAAAGGGTAGCAATAGCGCGTGCTATAGTGAAAAGTCCAAAAATTCTGCTGCTAGATGAGGCTACAAGTGCTTTAGACGCAGCGTCGGAGAGAGTGGTACAAGATGCATTGGACAGAGTAATGGTGAACAGAACTACAGTAGTTGTAGCCCATCGATTAGCAACGATTAAAAATGCAGATGTTATTGCAGTGGTTAAAAATGGAGTTATTGTAGAGAAGGGAAAGCATGAAAATTTGATCAAAATCAAAGATGGATTTTATGCTTCCTTAGTTTCCCTTCATGCAAGTGCTTCAACGGCATGACACTGTCCATCCCAAAACCAAACCAAACGATATGTAAATGCATTTTCTCTTGTTATTTTTTTTTTCCCGTTGAAATGAAGAAAAATCAGTACTATTCTATTCCTGCAAAACGATAGCATCATATAACAGAAATGCCATGCAGCAAGTTCTCAAAAAAAAAAAGAAAAATCTTTGATTTTATGTCCTTTTACTGTGGAGTTCACTCTTGTTTGGATTAAAAAGCTTCATCCATCTGCAACAACTCCCTATCTTTTTTTTTTTCTTTCTTTCTTTTCTTCTTCCTTGTCCTCCAATGCTTTTTGCTAGGATTTTAATTATTATAAATTTTTAGTTCATTTTTATTTGTATTTTTCTGGTTATTGATAATTCTATAAAAAAATTTGTGTTTAATTAGCTCGATATGCACTTGATCTATCTTATGTATCCTAGGTAAATGAACAAGGGCTCTGGGTTACATAACCAGCTTTGATGAGATGCTCGTCGCAGTGTGAACTCCAAGGTAAAAGGAGATAGATTAGAAAATTTTACCACCCTAATACCTTCTTATGCTATTTTTCTATTGTTTAATCTATTTGAAAATAAGAAAAAGTGTTTTCTCAAAAAAAAAAAAAAAAAGAAAGAAAAAGAAAAAGCGGTTGAAAGATAGATTAGCTTAGATAAATTAACTGTGATTGGCAGTAAATGGGAAATTCGTTTAGTGATACATCAATATCAATGCGCCCTTTCAATTGAACTAATATACCAATCTTTGTTGCACACTAGCTCGTTAGTAAATTCACATTCTGATAATTAATTTGATCCATCCTTGGCGTAAATTGATCTGAAGTTTGCAATTTTACGCCAACCCTCTTCATGGAAAACCTTTTTTTTTTACAATTTTAGCAGGCAGAAGACTATGAGTTCATGCTCGCCAGAGGCTCATTCATGTTGGGAAGGTGGCTGTAAAGGTAAGAGACCAATTTGTAATTTCTGTTGGAAGGCTAGTTGGCTGCAGTCTAGCACTGAAACTGTTCCAAGTAGGAAACTTAATCGTTCAGCATCCATGCTTACAGCTATACATGTTTGCTATGTAGAGGCCAATCACAGTTGCATTACCAACTCTACCTTCTTCAATTTGCATATTTTCTCCATAATTCTCCACCTATAAATTAATAGCATATATTAACCCCATTTTCTCCATCTCCAGTCTTCTGTTTTCAGTTGATCAGTCCAGCAGGAAGTTTATCTTAATTATAACTAATTAAATTCCCAGACGATGAGTGGTACAGGAGGAGTAATTTATACAATGCCATCTTGCAGTGCTTTTTTCCTTGTGATTTGCACTGTGTCCATTAATGTGTTATTCGCGTCTCTTCAAGTTGGTTTCTACGATGATTCTTGCCCATCAGCTGAAGCAATAGTGAGAAAAGCAGTAGACAATGCTGCATTTCTGTATCCTGGCATTGCTGCTGGCCTCATCAGGATGCATTTCCATGATTGTTTGGTCAGGGTACATTATCTAATTATGTATTCTATAGTGTTTCTTGATATACAATATCTAAATGATAGTTTTTTCAGGATTGTGACGCGTCTGTGCTGCTAGAGTCCACACCAGGGAACCATCAGAGAGAGATCATCCTGTTAACAAACGTAGCTTGCGAGGATTCGAGGTTATTGAAGAAGCCAAAGCCAAAATTGAAGTCAAATGTCCAAACACTGTGTCATGCGCGGATATTCTTGCTTTTGCTGCTCGTAATAGCTCCTACAAACTTGGAGGAATTAGCTATGCTGTATCAGCTGGTCGTCGCGATGGAATTATCTCTAATATTAGCGAAGTTAATTTGCCTTCTCCTCTCCACAGTGCAGAGCAGTTAGGTAACGAATTTTCCCAAAAAGGACTGTCAATTGATGAGATGGTGACATTATCAGGAGCACATTCAATTGGCATTGCACACTGTTCTTCATTTGCTACACGGCTATACAATTTCAGCTGCAGTCACTATCAGGTTCCTTCACTGGACCCCAAATATGCAGTTTTCTTGAAGACAAGGTGCCCAGCAACATCAACCAATGTGGCAAGCAGCGATGACCCTACTGTAGCACTCGATGCAACGACGCCTAGCCGTTTAGACATAGACAAGTTATACTACATTGCATTGAAGAATAGTCGTCGGCTATTTACTTCAGATCAGACATTGATGAGTAGCCCATTGACTCAAAAAATGGTGATGGAGAATGCAAGAGATGGTGCAACCTGGGCTGCCAAATGGTGAATATGGGTTCAATTGATGTTCTCACAGGAACAACACAAGGCGAAATCAGGAGAAAATGCAGCCTTGTGAATAATTAGCATCATTTGCTTAGACTTCCCTGCTAAGCTAGAATTTATACACAGGAAAATAATATTTCTTTTATCCCTGGTAATATTCATTTCCTTCATTTAATTTAGGAAAATGTGCAAATACCTACTTAATATTTTGATCTAATTGCAAATAAACCATTAATATTTTTAGGGGTTCAAATATACCCTTAACGTTATAAAATTGGATCATATACACACCTTGTGTAACGGTTTCCATTTCCGTTTCATAAATACGCTAACACCCATCTACGTGGCAAGTGAGGCCCACTTACATTAAGGGTGTATTTAAAATCCTAAAAACATTAATAGTTCATCTGTGATTAAGTCAAAACATCAAGGGTTGCAACCTTTCTCTTAAATTTTTTATAGCTACTTAATATTAATAACATCAAATATAAAAAATGTTATATTTCTTTTGAGAGAAAAATAAAATTTTTTTAGATCTTTAAATGATAGATAAATGGGTTCTAGAAAATAATTTTGGACATTTTCTTATCGTGAGAAAAAGAGAGAGGAGAACCCATTTATCGTACGGATTTAAAATATTTAATTTTGGACAAAAATATGAATACTATACACAAACTCGTAATCAAATTAATTATATATAGTTTAAAAATAAATTTGTATATAAAGCTAGAATCCTACAATGAGAAAAATATGATAAGTAATATTTGTTTGTAGAATATTTATGAGTGTTTGTTTTCTTTAAATTTGTATCAATAAATCGTTGATTAAAACATTATTTTATAGTTACTCTATTTACTTTATGAAAATTAATTTTTAGTTAAATTTCAACTTTTTATATTTTTATTTATGGTTAAATAGTTCTATCATATTAAAAATAGTCAAGATTTTTATAACTATTGGATACCGAAAACATCAAATATATAAAAATTTTAGATATTCAAGAAATTTGCACCAGTGTGAATTCCTTGATTTAGAAAATATTTCTCAACTTGGATGACATATATAATAATCAAGATTTCAAGTAGCAGTAATTCAAACCGACAAAAGACGATATTAGCTCCATGAATTTAACAAGAAACATCCTCTTCTATTCACTCCAAATATAACCAAGAAATTAAGGGGGAAATTGTCTAATTTTCCAGCATAAATTTTTAAATATGGATCATGTCCATAATGTAGATGGACATTTTTTTTTTATCATGAGAAGAAGAGAGTGAGGAACCCATTTTAAATATTATCATGTCCAAATTATTTTCTGAGACCCATTTATTGATCCTTTAAAGATCTCAAAATCTTGTATTTTTCTCTCAAAAGAAATCTAACATTTTTTATATTTGATGTTATTAATATTAAGTAGCTATAAAAATTTTAAGTAAATGTGTAAATACCCATGATGTTTTGACCTAATTACAGACGAATCATTAATGTTTTTAGGGGTTCAAATGCACCCTTAACATAAGTGGGCCCCACTTGCCTCGTAGATAGGTGTTCACTTGTTTATAAAATGGAAACAGAAATCATTACACAGAGTGTTTATATGGTACAATTTTATAACATTAAGGGTGTATTTTGTAATATCTCTCGAGTTTTTAAATAATTTTAAACTACATCAGGATATGCAGTGTTAATAATTTTAATATATATTTTTTATTATTTAATTAGTTTGTCATTTATTAAAGTCATTTTAATTATTTTTAATTATTTTAAGTCCTTTACGTAAAATTTTTTCAGAAATTTTATTTTCGGAAAAATTAAGACGTAAATAAATAAATATTAATTATTTTAAACAGTTTTATGAAGTTGCATGAGTCCATGCATAATTTTAAAGTGTCGAATAAAATATATACGTATACATGCATTTAAATTAAACTAGGGTTTATTTTAATTAGATTAAATTATATTATATAGTTTTAATATTAATTAAGTGTGTATATATGTATATGTGTATATATATTATTAAATATGTGTGTGGTGCATATTTATTGTGCACATAATATTTATATATTAAAATAATATAAGATAGATAGATAGATATATATATATATATATATACACACACACACACATATACATATAATATATATACTAAAACAAAAGTTTGTGATATTTACCAAAGTGTCATTGTCTCCCTCCTCTCCTTCCCGATCGTTCCCTTCACCATTCCGGCGCCAGTCACGCCATTTTCTTCCTGTCACTGTGCTTTCCGGCGTGCCACCTTCCCTTCTAGCCCTTCCCGCCATCCCAAGCTTCCATTTCCGACGAGTTTTGGACGGATTTTCATCAAAAGGCCGAAACTCATCCCAACTCCGATCACAACTATTCCAACCACCGTTTTGAGCCCCACCAGTCTCTATCTCTTCCTTGAGCTCTAGTGAGTGCATTTACAAGCTTTGTTTCACTTGAATTGGTCTAGATTTCCCTAGGTTTTGAATTTTCATTTTCGGCCAACTAGGGTTCTTGAATTTTTTGAGCTTCTATTTCAATTATTCATGCAAAATTCCTTCACAAACATTGATAATAGTAGATCAATATACCTATGTGAATTTTTGTAGAATTTTTGGGAATTATTTTGACTTTTGTGAATTTTTTATTATTTTATTAATATTGTCTAATTTTCATAAATTAATTAATTAAATTATGAAATTATGATTTATGGTGTTTATAGGTGTTAAAATTAATTTTATAAATTTATTTTTAATTTTTGTGATTTTTATATAATTATTATGAATTTATTTAGTTTATGTGATTTTTGGAAAATTAGGTTAATTATGTGTTTTATTGAAATTAATTGGTTAATTGAGTATAAATATTGATATTATTGAATTATATGTTGAGAAATTAATTTTTAAGTAATTATATTAATTTTGGTGAATTTTTGAATAATTATAGTGAATTTATATATAGTAGGGGTATTTTAGTAATTTGGTACTAAAATGGCTAAAAATATAATTAAATTGGTTTTAATATTTATTTGAGGTATAAAAATGATTTCTATAAATTATTTAGTATTTTTAACTAATTAAAACTATTTTTCGTAAATTATTTTCAAATTATATATAATATACTATTTTTCTAAATAAATGAGTTTTTATCAATTTTTAATACGTTTTAAGGTTAATTATGTAATTTGGAGTTTTAAAATGTATTTTGGTTAATATTTATGAATTTATCGAGAATTATCGATTTTTAATAATATTTTATTTAAATTAGGGTTTTATTGTAATTATCGGATAAATAATTATTTTCTGTGTTTTAAATACCTAGTTTGCTATACTTTGATATATTAAAGGGTATTTTTGGCATTTTTAATGTAGTCTGTAATTATCTTGTGAATTATGAACCTCGTTCGGTAGAATTATAGTTTGGGAGTTCGACCGATGGGTTGTAACTGTATATTTTTAAAGTGTGTTTCTTTGCAGGACCGGCTCTACTCTTTGAGTAGAGAGATTTCCATTTTACAGGGAAGATTCTACTAAATTTTTGGTAGAATTCTCATAAAACATAATGTCCGGTCGAATGCTTATTCTGATGTTATTCTTAGATCGAGTCTCTAGGGATTCTAATAGATTTATTCTAATATCGTATTATCATTTGTTTGTTTAGTTGCACCGAAATCGAGACCTAGTGGACTAGGCCCATCGGACTCATCTCGTGGAGCGCATAACTGTGAGTTGTTATTCTATGTATACATGAATTAGGATTGCATGTTTTAGAAATGTATGATTTATTTTATGAATGATTTATTTTATGAATTATGCATAAATAAGTTAATTATTGCTTAGGTTTATTTTTGGTATATTATTGGTATATTTTAAATTATATGCATGTTTTATTAATGAATTATTCTTAAAATATTTTTAAGTATATTTATAGTTTATTTTATAATTAAATTGAATTTATTCTACGTATATATACCTGAAATATATATGATTTATTTTTGGTATATTTTTAGTATATATATGGTTTATGTTGCTATTTTATTTAATATCATACATCATTTATTTTATGAATGTATGTTTTATATATAAATGAAGGATATCAATAGAACGTGCTACCTAGTGGGCAACACTAGAACCGAGTACGTACCGGTACGACGATAGCATTTAGGCTATACAACTAACCTATTTGTGGATATTGATTGGATTGATTTTTATGATGTGAGATGTGATTTGGGAGTGTGATTGCTGGAGCTCTGTTGACCAAGTGTCTCGGGGTCAATCACACTAACAGTCAGACTGTTGGAGCTTGATTGACTTAGTGTCTCGGGACCAATCTACTGCCCAAATGAAACAAGTGAATTATTTGGAATAAGTGAGCCTGTATGGCTAGAGTGTTGTCTAACACTGCTTGAGGTTGTGATCATTTAGGGTTCTATTTAATCCTTCATAATCAGATATTATTTTTAGTATTTATATAAAATGTTGCATCTGTGTGATTTTGCCTGTATATATATATATATATATATATTGAATGTGTGCATTGTCATTTAGTTATCAATGTACATATATTATAAAAATTCACTCAATGAGGTTTGATTCCCCTCTGTTGACTATTTTTTCAGGAGAGTTTTCGTCTTCAGACCTCAGCAGCAGACCCTTACACCGGATTTCTTCTACTCCGATTTTATTATGTAAACTGCTCACTTAACTTTATTTTATAATCTAGACACTGCAGTAGTTGTAGTCAGTTGTGAGATTTTTATACTATGATTGTATAAGATTTGTATTCTAAAGATTTGAGCTGAGATTGTATTAAATGATTATTTATATATATGAGATGAGCTTGTTTATTTAAACGAGTTAGTGGATTATACTTATTTTAATTATGAGATTTATTCCCGCTGTAAATTATTTTATTTATGTTATTATTATTATTGCATGTTTTTATTTATTTTAAGGCTTGCTACAGGTTCTGAATTCGAAAGAATTCCCGTTCCCTAGCGCCAGTCATGGCCCCTATTTTGGGTCGTGACATATTTGAACCTCTAAAAACATTAATGGTTCATCTACAATTAGGTCAAAACATTAAGGAGGTATTTGTACCTTTTCCTTTTAATTTTTTTAGCTATGTATATGTAAGGCTAAAGTGGTAATTTCCCCTTTAAAACTATTAGCATAGGTGAAATTAACCTGAAAATTAACTTTTGGGGCTATTACACCCAAACAAATCACAATTTGGCAATTTACCCTCTATCAGGTATAAGACACACACTTGTAAAACACGTGTACAACAAAAATTAAAAAATAAAAAAATTAAAGTACTTTAGTAATAAAAAAAAAAGGAAAAAAAAGTCATATATATCATTTACCATAACCATTAATTTTTCTCCCTCCCTCCCTCCCTCCCGCTCTCTCTCTTTATACATCTTTAAACCTTAGATTAAAAACTTCTAATCTAAATTTCTAAAATCCCCAAGATCAAAAGTCATCTATTAAACTTACATCTACAAGAATGTAGTAAACTTTTTTCTTTCTCTCAAACTCCCATCTACTGCCATCATTATGTTGTTTCTGTTGTCTTTTGTTAGTTTTGACAAAATCCCACATCTGGAATTTTATAAAATTGGGAGTTCTTAGGTTATAAAAGAACTCCTCCCTCCTTTAGTTAAATCTATCTCAAAAAATTGACTCCTCTCCTATATTTAACAATTGCATTTTTCTCTCTCTTTTGTAATATTTCCTCAAATTAGTAAAATATTATTTTGGTTGTATTCGAGGACATAGGAATAATTGGTCGAACCTCATTAAAATTTTGGTATAGTCTATTTAATAGTTATTGTCGGGTATAGTTGTTAATTATTGTGTTATAAAAATTACTTGACTTGATAAAATTATGTTTAAGTAGTGTGATTTTTAAATGGGACCATTGTGACCCAACCACTTTTTTCTGGGAATCTACCTTAGGATGATTTTTAGTACAATTGTTTACACTTTAGTCACTTATGCAATAGTTCTCAAGGTGAATTTGTTATTATTAGTGAAAATTAACCCGAATTCCATAACAATTAGTATCAGAACTCTTGGTTTATTTTAGTATGCTCTGTGGTTCCGGCTTCGACTGATCTTCCACATCAAAAAAAATTTTCTTGGGCTAATTGGCATTCCGAATTGACAACTATTAAATAAAATTTGCAACAGAAATAGCAACCAGCATAAAAGTATCCACATTATTGTCAACAGCTTCATCATCTTTAATTTTGGCAAGAACTGCTGTGACAAATGCTAGATTTATAGTGGAGATTTTTTATAGCACTAGTCATTTCGGCATATGGCAAAGTGAGATTTTAGATGCCCTCTTTTAGTAGGGTCTAGACATTACTATTGAAGTAGAGAAACTAGATGATGTTGAGGAGAAAAATAAAAGGTGATCAATAGATTGACATGTGGTACAATTCGATCATGTCTTTTGAAAGAGAAAAAGTATGCATTTTTTAAAGAAACTTCTACAAGTAAATTATGGAAGGCACTAGAGGAGAAATTCTTGAAGAAAAGTAGTTAGAAAAAACTTCTGCAAGTACAATTATTGGGACAATAGCAGTGGCAGCTTCTACTGATGATTAGGATTCAGAAGCAACCAGGTTATAGCATATGCACTTGGGGCATACTGGAGAATAATCCTTGAAATTACTGATAGATTAAGGATAATTAAAAGGAGCACGCACTTGCAAATTGTATTTTTATGAGCATTGCATCAAAGGAAAGAAGACAAGAGTGAAATTTGGAACAACCATCCATGATACTAAGGGTATTATGGATTATGTTCATTCAGATGCATGGGGGCCTTTCAAGAATACTTCATTAAGAGGAAAACACTATTATGCTTCCTTTGTTGATGATTTTTCTTAAAGAGTTTGGGTGTATACAATGAAGATGAAGGATAAGGTTCCTTAAATGGAAAAGGATGGTGGAAACTTAAACAGGTAGAAAAGTCAAACATCTCCACACATTCAATGATGGAGAGTTAAAAAATAATCCATTTTTAAAAGTCTGTGAAAATGAAGGTATTGTCAGACACTTCATTTTCATATTTACACCACAACAAAATGGGGTGGCAGAGCGAATGAACTGAACATTACTGGAGAAGGTTCGGTGTATATTGTCCAATGCCAGGTCGGACAAAGAATTTTGGGCTAAGGCTATAGTCTATAATTGTCACCTTGTCAATCAATTACCATCGACTGCTATTGGTGGTAAAATGCCATTGGAGAAATTCTTTGGAAAACCTGCTACAAATTATGATTCCTCACATGTGTTTAGTTCCATTGCATATTACCATGTTAAGGAGTCAAAGCTGTATCCAAGAGTAAAGAAAGCAATCTTTATGGGGATCACTTCTGGTGTGAAAGGCTATTTTCTTTGGTGTCCAAAAATAAAGAAAGTAATCTTCAGCAAGGATGTTAGCTTTGATGAATCTACCATGCTGAGAAAGGTGACTTCTGAAAAAATGGAGCAAAAAGTTTATACTCTCAAACAAGTGGAGTTTGATAGTAAAAGAATTATCACAGCCAACGAACAAACTAATGATGACTTTCCTATGGTAGAAAAAATTCAAATGAATAAGAGATTCAGACCCAAGAACTTCCACAGCAACATGAATCAATTACATTAAGGAAAGGAAAGAAGACCATTAGACAACCTGCTCAGTATGTTAATATGGTCTCTTCTGCATCACCAATTATAATTAATAATGTTCCTAGCACTTATAATGAAGCAATCCAAAGTTCCAAACATGAAAAGTGGAGGATCACCATGAATGAAAAAATGTAGTCCCTTCAAAAGAATTAAATATGGAAACTAGTTAGTCTTCTGAGAGGAAGAAGACAATTGGGTGTAAATGGGTATATGCAAAGAAAGATAAATTTCCTAACATGTTCGGTATGAAGCAAGATTGGTGGCTAAAGGCTACACACAGATGGAGGGAATTGATTATAATGTAGTATTTTCTCCAGTTGTAAAACATTCCTCCATCAAATTTTATTAGCTTTGGTAGCACAATTGGATTTGGAACTAGTTCAGATGGATGTAAAAGCTGCATTTTTACATGGAGACTTGGATAAGGAAATCTATATGACTTGGTCAGATGGATTCAAAGTTATTAGTAAAGAAAAGATGGTTTGTAAATTGGAAAAATTGATGTACGGATTGACGCAATCTCTAAGGCAGTGGTACAAGCGATTTAACAAGTTTATGATAGGGCAAAAGTACACGAGAATCAAATATGATCATTATGTGTATTTGCGCAAACTATAAGATGGATCCTATATAAATCTTCTTCTTTATGTTAATGATATGTTGATAACTTTCAAGAGTTAGATAGAAATTAAGAAATTAAAGACTCAATTGAACAAAGAGTTTGAGATGAAGGATCTCGATGAAGCAAAGAAGATTCTCAGCATGGAAATATCTAGAGATAAGAAATTAGGGAGACTTTATTTATCTCAAAAAGAATATTTGAGGAAGGCATTAAAATATTTTGACATGAATGAAAAGTCAAAACCAGGTAGTACACCACTTGCTCCTCATTTCAAGCTTAGTGCATCTATGTAACTGAACAATGATGCAGAACGAGGACACATGGCAAAAGTACCATATGCAAGTGTTGTTGTTAGTTTGATGTATGCAATGGTGTGTACAAGGTTAGATATTTCATAGGTTATTGGGGTTATGAGCAGGTACATGCATAATCCTGGAATAGAGCATTGGCAAGCTGTGAAATGGATTCTATAGTATATTTTAAACACCGTAGATATTAGTTTGGTATTTTAATAGGATAGGCAAGATGGTCAATATATAGTTGGGTCTTGTGATTTTGACTATGTTGGTGATTTGGACAAGTGTTGATCAACTATTGGTTATGTATTTACTTTTGAAAAAGCACCAGTTAATTGGAAGTCCACCTTACAATCAACAGTTTCTTTGTTTACTATAACGGCAGAGTATATGGTAGTTACAGAGGCTGTAACGGAGGCAATTTGGCTTCAAGGGTTGCTTGGTGAACTGGGAATTAAGCATAAGCACATCAAAGTGCACTGTGACATTTAGACTACTATTCATTTAGCAAAGAACTAGGTTTATCATGCAAGGACAAAGCATATCGATGTTCGATATCATTTTGTATGGGAAATTCTAGAAGAAGGTAGAATTACAATCCAGAAGATTCGGACTACTGAGAATCCTATTGATATGATGAAAAAAGTGGTAACTGCAGTCAAGTTTAAATATTGTTTAGACTTAATCAATATTGCTAAAAATTGAAATATTAAATTTGCAAACACTACTAAAGGTTAGATTTATAAGAGAATTGCATGGGATTTTGCCAAAGTTGAGATTTGTTAGTTTTGACAAAATCCCATATCGGGGAATTTTATAAAATTAGGAGGAGTTCTTGGGTTATAAAAGAACTCCTCCCCCCTTTAGTTAAATCTATCCCAAAAAAGTGCATCCTCTCCTATATTTAGGCAATTGTATTCTTTTTTTCTCTTTTATAATATTTCCTTAAATTAGTAAAATATTATTTTAGTAGTGTCCAAGGACATAGACATAATTAGCCGACTCTCGTTAAAATTTTGGAGTTTTTTTTATATCTATTTAATAATTATTGTCGGGTATAGTTGTTAATTATTATGCTATTAAAATTACTTGTCTTGGTAAAATTTTTTCTAAGAAGTGTGGTTTTTAAGTGAGATCATTGTGACCCCACCACTCTTTCTTGGGAATCTATCCATGGGTGATTTTTAGTATAATCGTTTACATTCTAGTCACATGTGCAATAGTTCTCAAGATAAATTTATTATTATTGATGGAAATTAACTTGAATTCTATAACATCTTTGTCGTGCCGCCTCCACTCCCTTCGATGTCACTCTTGTCGTGCCACCACCACTGCATCGACCATCGTCTCTTGTCATGTTGTCTCGACTCTCCTCTTCCATTAAGTAGATTTGGATTTATGAGTGTAAACTTCAGCCAAGTGCAACTTTTTAGTTCAACATCTTAATTTTTTGTGTTTTGGTTTTCATTCTCTACATTTTTTAGAAATGATAATTAACATTTGTTTCATCTCTATAAATTTCTTATGTAATTTTTTTTTATTAAGGTTGGTGACATTATTAGTCTAATGTTAATGATCTCAAATTGATGAACATGGATGTTGATAAAAAGAAAAAGAAAATTGGAAGAATACTCCTGATAAAAAAAATTAATTTTTTAAGTTGGGCATATATATATATATATATATATATATATATATATATATATATATATATATATATATATATATTGGACTGGTGTTGCTATTATTAGTTAAATTGTTTTGGTTTTGAATGTTTGTTTGTATGATTTAATATTTTAATGTTGTTGCTAATTTTTCTTCAAAAAATTATATATATCTTTGTGTGTATATATGGGGTTTTAGGTGTGTTATTGTATGTAAGTGTTATTCAAAAAAATTTGTAATTTGTTGGGTGTTGTCTGTGATGGTAAATGTGATGTTGGAGGCGACTGCAGTGGTGTTAAAAAATGATATGGGTTTGAATTGATTTTTGTGGTTTTTAGGTGGTAACGAGTTTGTATATTAGCTTGTGTTGCTATGGTGGGGTTGGATTGTGATGGTGGGACGATGTTGATGAGGGTGTTGGATTGTGATGGTGGGACGACGTTGATGATGGTGTTACTGACAGTACTAATGACAGTACTAATGATGGGATGATGTTGATGATGGTGGGTGTGCTGGTGGTGTTGCTCGGGTGTGGTGTTGAGGTAAGTGCTAGATGGAGATAACAAGGTTATAAAAAAAATGTTATATTTTTCTTAAACTAAAATAGTGAATCAAATTCTATAAAGATAGAGAGAGGAAAAATAAAAATATAATTTTTTTAAGAGATTTTTCTTATTGTCTGCTGGATGAATTATATGGACCGGAGTGAGGTTATGGCCCGCTTTCTCATTCCAATAGGGGTTGCCGCCAATGACTAGTTTTCTAGCCGGTACAGCTCGGTTTCATAGACCATATTCCAAGTGGTTTTCAATTTTGTGATTCTTTCTTCTTCCATTGTGACATTATGGCAATATGAAGTGTAATGATCAAAGAATTCGCACCAAGAGCAAATGCATTAGAGCTGCTCATACTGAAAGAACAACCATTGTTTACAATCACGTCTTTGATTCATGAAGCCTTGGGGAAGTGGCTTTTTCAGGTCTACTGCAATTTTTTTTTTAAAGCATCTACTACAACTTTCAGTCTCATAACTAGCTCTCATTATGCATTTTTGCACATAGCATCCTTCTTTGACAACAGTCCAACGAACATCATGTTTTCTATAGCCTACGTGTTTTCATCTGTCATTTGTTGCAATGGTAGGCCATGGATGTGCACCTAAAATTGCTCCATATTGAATTCTAGTCCATCAATGGATTATTTAAGCACCCACTCCTTTCGTACCAGGAGATTTATTCGAATTGCCCATAGCCTCCCTTCTTTGCCCTTTATTTTTCCTTCTCTGAGTCTAATTTGAACAGGAAGACATTATGGCTAGGGAGGTCTTTAACAATTGCTGGGTTGGGAATAGACCAGACTTGTAACGCAATTTGTGATATTGTCAAGGTCGAATACTTATTAGTGGAGAATATTTTACCGACCAGCGTTTCCCTATGCTTGTGATTGACCTTTTTTGGGGCATTTTTAAGTTTTAGTGTTACTATAGGAACATTAAAGCTTCCACTCTCTGAAACGTTTTTAGACGAAGCTACCATTTCCATTTTCCTAGGAGACCTGAAGCTGGGATTGGCCAGAGCTTTGGTCTGATAGACACTAAACTCCTCTGCTAGGGGAACTCTAGAGAGAACAATGTTAAAATTACATAACCAATTCAGCGTAGTGATAGGGGTTTGAGCTACTTACTTATTGGTCGCTGCAAATAAAATTTTAATCTTTCTTTTCCTTTTTTTTAATATTTTTTTTAATGAAACATACATCTTCCACTATAAATCTAGACAACTAATAACTTTTTTATTTAAACTATGCATGCTCACTTTCACAAATTATTTAATCCAAAATTTTTTTTAACAACTAGTATAGAGGAGAATATAATTTTTCTACCAAGCCACACCTGAATGGTACCTAAAAGCTATAAAATATATCATAACATGTTTTGGTATTAAGTTGTATTAATGCATCCATGAATGCTTTTAATAGTAAAAAATGTAACATCCTGTTGAATAAAGGAGAGATCAAATCCTTGCTCCCTATGTGATGTTAGAATTTAACCATTGATGCCCCACACATATACTCCTGTTTAATTAAGATTTCTATTTCCTATGCAGGTTACTAAAAAAGAAAGGATAACTGAAGAACATTCGGGAAAAGGTTCATGAAACAGGAGACTCCCAAAAAAGGAAGGAATACTCTCCTAATTAGCCTAGGACTCTTATTCAAAAAGGAATCCTATTCCTTTTAGGTTTAAGTATCACTATCACTATAAATAGGACCTCATATGCCTCATTCTCATTCATTCTATTATTTAGTATTTGCATTGTCCTCCTTCTCTCTCTAGATTTTCTCTTTATACACTTTGACTTAGGCATTGGAGGGTTTGTGGGGATCCTCCTCATCTCTCACTTTGCCCTTTGTTGACCACTTGCAGGGTTCCAGCTCAAGAGTTCCGAAAAACAAGTTATTAAGTGGCACCGTCTGTAAGGAATCTTAGGAAAAAGTCATTCATGCATTTGCCAAATTAAGACGTTGATGCTACGACTTCCAACCTGCTGCCAATCTTGACTCCTAACATTCATATCAACCTCTTCGCCTCTATTCCTCCAATCAATTTGTCAACACCTCACCCAATGATAGTACCTCATACTCCTTTTCAATATGCTGGACCTTTATCTAAGGGTATGCACGTTCCCCTTAGAAACACCTAGGGGTGGCTGACTCTTGGCATCAACTTCCCATATTATGCCCCTTTGCAACACCATCACCGACCTATACCTTCCATACCTTTTCCAAATCTAACAGATACACCAGCCATAACTATGCCTAACCTAAACATTGTAACCCAAACACTCAACCTGACCCTAATAAACAAAGAAGCAATTATACAAAACATCCAAACTCAAATAACCCTAATGCAACAATAATTGAATACCTTTATTCAAAGCGGCAACCCTAGATCAGCTCACATAAAAAATAACACCAAATCTCCAGAATTACCCAGAGGGAGCAAAGGGAAGTGTAAAGTTCTAGAAGGGGAATCTAGCTCAACAATTTTGGCTCTCAACGACTCAAAATTAACCCAAAAGGTTGAAAAGGTTATACACAAGGCCTGCACGAGACTAAAGAAGGAAGATGAATGTGTTATGGAAGGCAGAATGCCTTTCATAAGAAGGATAATATAGATAAAGATCCCAATTAAGTTCAGGATGCCACAACTAGATCAATATGATAGAATCGAAGATCCCATCAACCATACATCCTCGTTTAGAACAAGAATGTTGCTCTAAAACATGAATAATGAAATCATCTGCAGAGTTTTCCCAAGCACGCTCATAAAGAATGCTAAAAAATGGTTTCACCGGCTTCCTGAGAGCTCCATCACTTCTTTTAAAAACCTGGCAGAGAAGTTTCAAACTAAGTCGTCACCAACATTCCCCCAACCAAAAACATCAATGAGTTCTAAATGTGCTGCCAAAAGGTTGATGAATCACTATGAAGCTACCTAGATTGGTTCAACAAGGTGGTCATGCAAATAAAAAATCTTATAGACGAGTTGCTATCGAAGCCCTTAAGAATGGTACTAGACTTGAAAAACTTAAAGACAAAATAATGACAAAAGAACCTAGCACTTTCGCGGAGGTGATGGCCATGGCGGTCAAAATGATAAAGATGGATGAAGATAAAAGGATGCAAAGGGAGGAAGAAAAAGCATCGGCTAAAGAAGAAAGGTCAAAACCTAAAAGAGCAAGCTTCCCACGAACAAATTTTAGAAACCCGATGGAAATTTTTAAAAAGGAAGTCAACAGATACATACCTTTAAATACCTCTAGATCCAAGATCCTCATATGGGTCAGATAGAATGGCATGGGAATTACCCCAGCCAGAAGAATAAGCTCAAATTGAAGAACTACACAAGATAGGGGGCACTATTACCAATATCACCGGGACTACGAGCATAACACCGAAACTTATAAAGAACTAAAGAATGCCATAGAAAGACTGGTGCAGAATGGTAAACTCAACAACTTCACCTACACATCCAAAAGAACTAAGAATCTAGACACGTAATGATAAGATAGGCCAGAACCAAAGAAGGCCTGGAATGAACCAATCGGCATTATTAACATGATTATCAATGGAGAGAACATTAAGAAAAGACCTAAAAGGAACCAAAAAAAAGGCCTTACCCTAAAAAAATAGAGATCATCGTGTTTGATTCTGAAGACAGGGACCATGTTTGGCACCCCCATAATGACGCCCTGGTAGTAAGCGTATAAATGAACAATTATCTGGTGAAGAGGTTACTAGTCGATGATGGAAGCACCATCAATGCATTGTCTTGGAATGCTTACAAAGTAATAGGAGGTTTCGTTACTAACCTAAAAGCTATCCAAAATCCCATTTTAAGCTTTTGTGAAAGAACCATATAACTGATAGGAATTATAGAGCTAAGTCTGGAATTTGGAAATCGAGACATTGAAGAAACAAAAGTCATCAAAGCTGTATTCAATATAGTGGATCTCCTACTGGCATATAACAGTATCATAGGATGGCTAGTGCTTTACAAAACTAAAGATTCCAATCGAGGGTGAAACTTTTATAATCCGTGGAGATTAGCACATGGCCAAGCAGTGCTACCAGATAGTAACCAAATCTTAGACAAATTCATTCCCCTTGGAAACTTAGGAGATAGAGAAATAAGAAGTTGAACCTGAACCAGTCGATGACACTCAGACATTATAGATTGTTGATGGGAAAATGGTAAAGATTGGCAATAAGCTTGACTGTGAAACTAAATGAGGAATAAGTGAAGTCCTCATTAAGCACTTAGGAGGTTTTACCTCTTGGGCATCTGAGATAACTAAGGTGGATCCTCATATTGCCTCACTTAGCTTAAACATCAGACCAGGGGCAAAGCTAGTGATCTAAAAGAAGAGAACTTTTGCATTCAAGAGGCAGAAGATAATCATCAAAGAAACAAAGAAGCTGCTAGAAGTTGGATTTATTAAAAAAGTTACCCACCCTAAATGGGTAACAAACATGGTGCTAGTAAAGAAATCAAACGACAAGTATAGAATGTGTGTGAACTATACTGACCTCAACTGGGCATGCCCCAAGGATAGCTACCCACTACTAATAATTAACCAACTAGTAGACTCCACTACCAGCTATAATCTATACAATTTTATAGATGCAGCACAAGGATATCACCAGATACCGATGAAGGAAGAAGACCAAGAGAAAACATCATTCATCACCCATAAAGGTCTTTACTGTTATAAAGTAATGCCCTTTGGATTAAAGAATGTTAAAGCAACCTATTAGAGGATGATGAACCATGTACTCTGAAATTAGATTGGGAGAAATGTGGAAGTGTACATGGATGACATTATTATCAAAAGCAAGCATGCAAAGCAATACCCCACGTATCTGGATTAGGTCCTCTAATTACTGAGCTAGTCTAGGATTAAGTTGAATTAGAAAAAGTGCATCTTTATAGTCAAGGTAGGAAAATTCCTAGGATTTATGATATCCCATAGAGGTATTGAAGCCAATTCAGAAAAGATGGAAGTCATCCTCAATATGAAAGCTCCAAAGACTATCCACAAGATACAAAAACTAAATGGCAAGATCACGGCTTTAGGGTATTTCATCTCTTACTAGGCCAAGTGGTGCCTACTACTATTCTGAGTTTTAAAAAATTCCACAAAATTTGTTTGGATGGAAGACTGTTAGGCATCCTTTAAAGATATCAAAAAAATCATATCCTCACCACCTCTACTCAATAGGCTGGTCCTAGAGGAAATGTTGTACTTATACCCTTTTGTAGGCTAAGAATGCATAGCTTCGGTACTTTGATTGAGGAGGAAAGCCAGTAAAGTCCAATATACTATGTCAATAAAGTACTCTGAGGATTTCAGATTCAATACCCAATGCTAGATAAACTAGCCATGGTCGTCATCCACGCATCCTGAAAACTTAGGCACTACTTCCAGGCTCATCCCATTGTTGTAAGAACCAGCTTCCCCTTGAGAGAAAATTTACAAAGACCTGAGACATCAAGCAAATTGGTCTAATAGTCTGTATTACTCAAAGAATTTGACATCGACTATGAATCCTGGCAATAGGTGAACGCTTAAGCATTAGCAGACTTTGTACAGGAAATGACGCTGGAAGATCTCACCACCTCCAAAGCACCAAAATAGAGGCTCTATGTCGATGGGGCATCCTCCACTCAAGGATCTGGCATTGGGTTTATCCTTAAAGGACTGTATAAAGTTCATATCAGGTATACAGTTCGAATAAAGTATAACACAACCAATAATGTTACGGAATATGAGGTGCTCATCACTGGTCTAAAGTTGGCTACAGAAGTCAAAGCCGAGCATCTCACAATACACTTAGACTCTCAATTGGTAGTAAACCATGTCAAAGGGACATTCTAAATTAAAGATCCATGCATTACCAGATACATTGGAAAATTCATGCAGCTCTTAAAGAAGATCGAGCAAAATGGGGGACAGTGGGAAATAGTCCAAATACCTTAAAATGAAAACTTGGAAGCTGATCTCTTAGCCAAGTTAGCAGCTGAAGACAATCAAGTGTTTAAAGATATGGTGCTCACCGAAGCATTGACAAGACCCAACACTGAGGATTCAGATATCATAGAGGTACGGGAAGTCGAAGAGTGGACGAAGTCGATCGTCCAATATCTAGAAAATGGGACACTTCCAGAAAACAAATTGAAAGTTCAAAAACTAAAAATGAAGGCAGCCCACTACTCTATCCATCATGAAGAACTCTATAGAAGATTCATCTCACACCCATGGTCTAAATATGTATCCCTAGAGGAAGGGAACTACATACTTAGGGAAATCCACAAAGGAATTTATGGAGCACATGAATCACATTACACGTTAACCAAGAAAGCACTACTATAAGGATACTACTAGCCCACCATGTCTAAGGATGCTCAGAAGCTAACTCAGGAATGTCATAAGTGCCAATAGTTAGCTCATCTCAATCATAAGCCCTCCAACCCTCAACATCCAATTGGTAACCCTTGGCCCTTTGCAATATGGGGAATGGACATCCTGGGTCCCTTCTCGGTCTCTACATCACAGAAAAAATTCTTGATTATGGCCACATATCATTTTATTAAATGGGTAAAAATGGAAGTTGTACCGACCATCACAGAAGCCCGGATTCAACACTTCTTCTAGAGAGAAATCATCTAAAGGTTCAGAATACCACACACCCTGATCACAGATAATGAAAAGTAGTTCGATAATCAGAAGTTCAAAAGGTTTTTCTCTGGCCTTAGAATAAAGCTTCATTTCACCTCAGTAGCTCACCCGTAGATAAACAGGCAAATAGAGGTCACCAACTAGTTATTATGTAAGGATTAAAGAAAAGGCTTGACAAAAAGAATGGAAAATAGGTTGAGAACTTAACAATGTTATCTGGGCTTACAGGACTACACCCAGATCATCCATAAAAGAAACACCATTTAGATTAACCTACAGTGTGGATGTAGTGATACCAATAGAAATTGGATCACTAAGTTATAAGGTCAACAGAGAATTAAATCAGGACATCAACATCATTGACACTAGGATATGGTTGGATCTACTGGAAGAAAGAAAAGAACGGGCATCCATTGTAGCAGAGGCACATAAGTGGAAGATAGCACAATATCATCTCCAGTGTATCCACCCAAGATAGTACAAAATATAAGACTGGATGCTTAGAAGGGCAGACATTGACAAAGACAACTCCAGTACCGGTAAACTTGGACCCAACTGGGAAGGCTCCTATCAAATTACAGAGTGAACATCTAAAGAGGCATATAAAATAAAAGACAAACAAGGCAAGGAATTATAACGATATTGGAACTCAGATTGTTTTCAAAAATATTACCAATAGATGTACTCAAAATACTATTAAATAAACTATTTTCATTCATTGATGGAAAAATTATATTACAAAAGTCAAAAAAAATAAAAAATCTCTAGTTTAATAATTGAGCATCAGACGACTTAGACTTGGAAATAGGGGGAGTAGCATTAATGGCACTAACAGACACATAAGGCACATAAGAGAATCCCCCAACTGATTTGGAAACATTTCTTGCACGAAGAGAAGAGGCCTTGTTTCGAGAATCCTCTTCGGAAGCAATCCTAGCCAAGTCAGCTAGCGTTATCCTGTCCAGGTCAATCAAGTCCAGATCCAGATTCTAGGAAAGTAAGACTCTCATGCACTCAGACCTATAGGCCTTAAGAAACCCTCCAACCATGTTCTAATAGGATCTTTTATCATTTTCTTGAGATTTCTCGACCTTGCCCAGCTTCCTCTCCAGGTCGGCAATCTAGGAGTCTTGCTCCTCGATCCTCCTCATCAGCTGAGCTTGACTGTGCTCTAACTCAGCCACCTTATTCTGGCTCACCTTTACCTTAGACTTAGCCTCTGTATATTTAGTCTGATAGAGTTCCAGTGCCACCTTCGTGTTGTCCAACTTCTTTTTGAAGTTGATCGCTATGGTCCCGACCTCCTTCTCCTTTAGGCTATATTGGCTCTTCAAAAAGAAATATTCATCCTTCACCAACAGTAAAGCCTGAGTCATCTAAGAAAAGAAAACTTATGTCATTACCTAAAAACCCGAAACACTAAAGATCGAATAACGTTGAACACTTACTTCTAGGGAATGCCCAATCATAGAGCTAAATAGCTCCTTGCGACCCTCATCTGTCCAACACTACATATCAACTGGCAGCCTCAAGGACTTAGCATACTGATCTTTAACTTGGGCGTTCGTGACACTTGGAGGTTTCATTTTTTTATAATCTAAGTCCTTATGTCCAAACACCTAAAGAGCCTTAGACATTGGAAAAATATCTCCTCATCCAGTTCCTCAACATTAGAGTCTCTGTCTATGAGCGACCTTTTTTGCCTCCTTTCCTTTTCTAATACAAGTTAACCCGACAACAGCTTTCCCCTTCTGACTGTTGATGGCTTCATCCGAGACCGTTGGTGCTATAGGCTCGAGCAATGGGGAGGAGATCTGAGCTTCTACTTACGTCTCTGGCTCATCAACTACAAGTCGAATCCCATCCATAAATGTAAAAAAGTCATTCCTCTACAAATAAAAAGATAAAAATAGAAGTCAAAAAGATACCTTTCAACAATGAAAATGTACTAGTAGATTGTACACGATATGGGCAGACTCTCCACAGGTATCTTCTTGATACATCTTCGGCTAACCGAGCATCGGCCAGACCATTGAGATAAAGTCTCAAGACCATCTCTGTATCATGGTCGAACAACTTCAAAGTCTGCTTCACCCTATGGCACTCATCGGACCACATTTGCCAGACATTCACAAAGTTCGAGTGGTGCTCAACAATGAAAAATTTGTGCCTCCACTTCTTATGAAGGTCAGGAAGCTTCACAAAAAGATTGTGGTTGGGGATGGTAGATAATGAGAACATCAGTTCCCCTTTCTTCTTATTCAGACTATACAAGTATCGTAGGACATCTAAGTCTGGCTCCCTACCCTCCTTGTGCATCAACTCTATAAACCCAGTTAGAATCCGGTAACTATTGGGATGAAATTGATCGAGTGCTATGTTATACTTATTCAATAATGTTTTTACAAAGGGATCTAGAGGGAACTTCAGACCCCCTCCCTCTAGTTGGTTAAAATACACAACTAACCTATTACAGTCTAGCATTGGAGTATAGGCTTTAAATGTCTTATCGAAGGTGTGCAGGGTGAAATCGGTGGGAATTCTAAAATGCCTTTGATACTACCCTAACAACTCCTCGTCTATTCTATAAACAAATAGATCAGAGCTAATTTGTTCCCTCGGTGCAATGGATTTATTTAATAAGCAAAAAAAAGCAACATAGGAAGGAAGAAAAGGATCACCTGGTTACATAATGCAAGTGTTGCTGCAAAAAAAGCTTGATGACAGTAGCAAGAGGAAGTAAAGAGATAAAAGAAGTAAAAAAGATAGCAAGAAGCCAAAATGCGATAAATCAAAGAAATAAAGATACTTATATGACAATAGAAGGCTCTGGAAAAGACCATTAACTACCCTTATAAATACTTCGGTTCCTCCCACATCATTAAGGGTTGTCTGGGAAATGGAAAAACCCATTAATCGAGCAGTTATCATTATGGTAGCAAAAATGTCTCATCTTCTGACACACGAACAAATGCGACGATTACACAATTCAAATTTCAAAAAAGGGGGCATCGAAATGACGTAGTAGTTATTCATCCCGAGCACATCACTGCCAGTTGTCCATCCATACCGAGCATCACAAGCTTTAGTATCAATGTCCAGTAATTGGAAACTGGCACCCTCAGGTAGCTTTTATAGTAGTGAGGTTTGGCATCTGAGCCATACTTTCAAGGCACTGAGACTACACGGTACTTGGGTCGCACTTCTAATGCACCAAGAATCTAAGTCCAATGACTAAAGTTGGCACCATTAGGTTGCTTTTACAGTACTAAGGTTCCAAGCATGTAAGCCTTGCATCCTTGCACCGAGTATCTAAGCCTTGAGCATCTAAGTCCAATGACTGAAGCTGGCACCCTCATGTCGCTTATATAGTATTGAGGTTCGGCACTTGAGCTGCACTTTTAATGCACCGAGTATTAAAACTCTAGTGACAATTGGTTCCGTCATGTTGTCTCCACACTGACAGGTTAATCCATTATATATCCTTCTTTATGGCAGATTTTATGCACACGAGTCTAGCTGGCACTTCAACGATGTTTTTACAAAATGATTTCAAAACTCGGTACCGAGCTTTATCTTTTCTTGTGACTAAGGCTGGCCAATTTAGCTCACCCTTCGACATTATATGTAATTACTTAAGTAGTCTCTCTTTAAACAGAGGAGTGACATTTCCATCACCTTACAGACCCGGATACATCGGACATAAATATTTGAATAGACTCATGGGGGGTACTCTTAATACCCCACACCTATATTCCTATGTAATTAAGGTCCCTATTTCTTATGAAGGTTACTTAGAAAAGAAGGATAATTGAAGACATTAAGGAAAAGGTTCTTGAAATAGGAGACTCCCAAAAAAGGAAGAAACACTCTCCTAATTGGTCTAGAACTCTTATTCAAAGAGAAATCATACTCTTTTGAGGTTTAAGTATTATTATCACTATAAATAAAATTTTATATCTTTCATTCTCATTCATTCTATTATTTGGTATTCGCATTGTTTTTCTTCTCTCTAGATTTTCTCTTTATACAATCTCACTTAAATATTAGAGAGTTTATGGAGATTCTCCTCACCTTTCACTTTATCCTTTATTGACCACTTATAGAGTTCCAACTTAAAAGTTCCGGATAGTAAATTATCAACCACTAGAGATAGTTGTTAAAAAATTAAGTTGGGTTAATGCCACACACAATTTAGATAATTACCAGCAGGGAAAGTGGCTATGCCCTTATCCAAATCCATGCAAAATACATTTCATACTTCTTAATAAAATTTTGGCAATACATTTCATAAAATATAAATCAGATATCACTAATTTATCCATAGTGGCTCATCAAATTGGCCGGTCAGCTTATCCTCATCATTTTCATCCCAGCTCAAACCTCCCAGGTCTAGCTCATTCCCTGGATGCCACGCTGGTGTGCCATTCTCGAAACCATTCCACGTCAGCCTCCTTAATCCACTCCCATCCAACCTGATCACATATAAATCTCCATATGGCTGAAACTGATTGGGCCACGACACGGGCTCAGCTGTCACACTCGCTAAGTTGCTTGTGAACAGCAGCCACTCTCCATCGCTGCTGAAACACACATGGTTTATCCTTTCTCTATTCACTTCACTCGATCCCTCTGATCCTGCCACGTGAATTCTCTTCAAATAAGAGCCGTCCGGTCTTATTACATATATGCTAAATGCGGCAACATCATCCGGATTATGCATATTCGAAGAAAATGCTATAAGATCTCCTTTAGGTGACCAGCTGGGCATAGTATCAATCCATGGCCCCTTCGTCAATTGACGTATGCCACCGTTAAATTCACCCTCAACGGCGTCGATTATGTAAAGGTTCTTGTGACCAGAACGGCCAGAGCGGAACACGACAGACTTACCATCTGGCGAGCTTGATGGAAAGGCATTATTACCTGTGTCTTCTCTCGTTAGGATCTTCACATCACACGGGATTTCATTACGATCAGAGTTGAGATCAGATGGGTCAAATGTAATGCGTGCAATCTGCACCGTTGTTTTAGCTGACTCAAATATTGGGCCGAGAGACGTAAAGATTACATGTTTCTCTGCTAGACTCCATGAGTTGTAGAAGGCTACACGGTCTTTGAGTAGAGTCCACCGCTTTGAACCGTTTGATTTAACGACTTTAACGCCTCCATTTGAATCAAGAAATTCAGGATTAAATGCTATAAAATCACCGGCCGGAGAAAACGAGGGAAATGATCCGTTGAGTCTCAGCATACGGAGATCCTCAATAGGAGCTTTAACCGGCTGAAGATTAGAAATGGTGGTCTCTCCAGGACCCGACTGACCTCTAGACCGGTGGTACCCGATAAACAGCGAATCTTGAGAAACAAACGGATTATAGTGATGCAAATTCGGGTTGTGTAACTCAGTTACCGGATAAAAAGTCTTTGAAGCAAGATCAAATATCTCAATATGCCTGTAATTCTTGTTAGGTCGACGAGTCGCAACGGCGATTCTTTCACAATCGTGCATAGCTGCAGGAGTGAAGCAATGAACCCCTGGCGGAGTGACCCGAACAGGAGCCCTTGGAAACGCAGAAAAATCTTCTGTATTTTCCGGGAACTGGACCTGGAAAATGCTCCACCATCCGTCATCAGCTTCTCGGTGGAAATAGATGGAGTCACGCGACCAGGTGGGCCAGCCACCTCTTTCGCAAACAACAACTCGTTTATCCGGGTTGGATTGTTTGAAAACAACGATATCCGTAAAAAGCTCGTGGAATTCGCCACCCCAGGGGCGGGAGCCGTAGGACGCAACGGCTATAAATTTGCCGGTAAGAGAAATGGCGGGACTGAAGTCAATAACACCAGGAGGGGTCAAACGAGAGAGATTATTATGATTAAGGTCGGCGGAGTAAAGAGCACACCAGCTTTTAAAAGGTTGACCGGGCTTTTCATGAGCTGAAATGAAGTAGAGGCGGTTATTCTTGATGATCGGGCGGTCGTGGAAGAGGCTTTCTGGTACTGGCGACAGTTGCTGAGGTTTGGGATTGGGAAGTTGAGGTTTGGATAGGTATATAGCGGGGAAACCTGTTCTTTCTGATAAGTAGATGATGGACTGACCTTGATCGTGTTGGGCAATGAATTGGGCGTTGTAGTTTATGGATATGCCATCAGTGAGGCGGTGCTCAACGGAGGTGGAGAAGCTGGAACTGGTAAGGTCTAAGGGGATCTTGGTGGAGAAAACGTCGAAGCCGTAGGATGGACGGCCGACGGTGGTGAAGACGATGGTGCCTGTTGGATCCATTTAAGGAGTGTCAGTGTGTGAGAGCAGAGTGCCGAGGTGGAGAATGAGGGCGAGCTTTATATAGGAGTGAGTGAGCGGCAGATTATGGACAGAGCCCGCTGGATTGCGTGAAAAGAAGAAAAATAAGACTCTGTTACGTCTTTTATGCAAGAGAATAGTCATTCCGGGCCAGATAAACATAGAAATGTGTGTCAGCAATACTACGAGTCAGAGACACAAATGTGAAAGGAATCAAAACTTCGAACAAATGAAAATTTGTTTTCGACCAAAATTATGGGATGGGCCATTGATGATGGGCAGGTAGGCTGCTCAGGAAAATTCTACAGCACAGCCACTTTATTTTGGATTGTACGCATCTGCAATAATCAATGGACATATTTATCTTCTCTTTGATTTTTTTTTTTTTTTTTTTGGTTACAACGGAAAATTATCTTTTACCAGATTAAACAAAAGAAAAAGTTGTTCTCCTTAACTGTGACTTGGTTTGCAAGTATTAAACGGCTAATATCAAACAAAGAACACATATAATTTTATTAAAAAAAGACAGGATAATGCATTCTTGTTGAATTTAATTAAGATGTCGCACAGTGTGAATCAAATCAATTTAGAATGATTATATAATTTTATCTGTCTTTTTTTTTTGGTCTGATATGGACATGGAGTACAATAAAGACATGTGCATCAGAAACCATATTGTAAACTATAAAATTTAGCCAACTACAGTCAAGATACCATCCCATTCACATAAAAGAGGGGTTTGAATTCCCTTCCCAGTATAAAAAATATATATATAAAAATAGATTTATTTAAAAAAAAATTATAAAAGTAAGATGAAATAATCGTAATTACCCGCGACGTCCATAATGACGTCACAAGTAGCTCAAATATCAAATTTATCTTTTTGTAATTTTTTTTTAAATTTTTTTTAAATTTAATTTTTAATTTAAAATCTAAATTATATATAAATAAATTTCTCGTAAAAGAATTTAAATATTCATAATCTATAATTCTAAAAAAAAAACTATAAAAGTTAGGATGGATAAGTGTGGCTACCTGCAACCACCACAATGACATAGCTCAAATGCCAAAATGGTCCTTTTGTAATTTTTTTTTTAATTTTTTTAAAATTTAATTTTTAATTTTTTTAATGTAAAATTTAAGTTATACATAGGTGAACTTGTCATATAATAATTTAAATATTCGTAATCTATAATTTTATTAAAATTTAAAAATTAAATACACATTGGTGAATCCATCGTACAAAATTTTAAAAATAGTGTGTAAATTTTTTTTAATAATTAAATGAAAAAAATAGAACATTTTTTTAGAATCTAAAACCTAAATTGTACAAAGATGAACTCGTCGTATAAGGATTTAAATACCTGTAGTCTACAAAAAAATTTAATAATTAAATAGAAAAAAATAGTACACGAATTTACAAATATTATGAATAAATGAATATTTTTTCAAATATCATAAATAAAATAGTATAATATGCCAAAATACATGAGAAAATAACAATTATCCCAAAAAAACTACAAAAAGTCGGACGGTATAAGCGTGGCTATTATATTAAATTAAAATTAAAAATTCAATTAAAATTATAATTAAATATTCAATTAAAATTAAAATTTAATTTTTAAATAAAATAAAATATTCATAATTTAAATTAATATTTAGTTAAATAAAAATCATTTAAAATTTATTATATATTGTTAACTTGTAAACCGGCTTAAATAGTGATTTATTGCACTACTATTTTGTTATGAAATATATGCATTTATATTTAATATATTTTATAATAAAAATAAAAATTTATATTTATTATAAGTTAAAATATATATATATATATATATTATATTTTATATCAAAATAGTAGTGCATTAAATTTCTATTCGAGCCGATTTACAAGTTAACACTATATAATGAATTTGAAATGATTTTTATTGAACTGAATATTAATTTAAATTATGAACATTTCATTTTATTTAAAAATCAAGATATAAATTAAAAAATACAAATTTTCACTTAAAAATATAAAGTTCAAAATTTTATCATCAAAAAATAAAAACCAATTAAGCAAACAAAAATTAACTAAAAAATTAGAAATTTTCATTTATGGTATTCAACTTTTAGCGTAGTCTCACTATGGTAGTTCACTTTTAGTGATGATCCCATTATACTGATATATCAGGTTTACAAATGTCATGTCATCACCATGTGATGTCATGTCAGTGCAATATGACATGTCAAATGTCTTGTGACCTGCCACTTGATCATCTTTGGCTGAAAATTAACTTTATGCATTTTATTGGTAATAAAATAAAAGGTTAAGGAGTTTTGCATTACATTTTAACAGTTTATTACTTTGGTAGTTTTTAGTTAAAAAGTTAGGTACCATCAGTGTAAATAACCCTACACATTTACTATTATTCTCTTGTTTAATCTATTTGAAAATAACAAAAAGTGGTTGAAAGATAGATTAGATTAGATAAATTAAGTTGACTGTGATTGACAGTAAATGGGAAGTAAGTTTAGTTGTATATCAATATCAATGTGCCCTTTCAATTGAACTAATATACCAATCTTTGTTGCACACTAGTTAGTTAGTAAATTCACATTCTGATAATTAATTTTACGCCAACCCTCTTCATGGAAAACTTTTTTTTTTTTTGCAATTTTAGAAGGCAGAAGACTATGAATCCATGCTCGCCAGATGGAAGGTGGTTGTAAAAGTATGAGACCAATTTGTAATTTCTGTTGGAAATCTAGTTGGCTGCAGTCTAGCACTGAAACTGTTCCAAGTAGGAAAACTTAATCGTTCAGCATCCATGCTCACAGCTATACATGTTTTGCTATTTAGAGGCCAATCACAGTTGCATTACCAACTCTACCTTCTTCAATTTGCAGATTTTCTCCATAATTCTCACCTATAAATTAATAGCACATAATAACCCCATTTTTTCCATCTCCAGTCTTCTGTTTTCAGTTGATGAGTTCAGCAGGAAGTTTATCTTAATTATAACTAATTAAATTCCCAGACAATGAGTGGTACAGGAGTAATTTATACAGTCCCATCTTGCAGTGTTTTATTCCTTGTGATTTGCACTGTGTCCATTAATGTGTTATCCGCGTCCCTTCAAGTTGGTTTCTACGATGATTCTTGCCCATCAGCTGAAGCAATAGTGAGAAAAGCAGTAGACAATGCTGCATTTCTGAATCCTGGCATTGCTGCTGGCCTCATCAGGATGCATTTCCATGATTGTTTTGTCAGGGTACAATATCTAATTATGTATTCTATAGTGTTTCTTGATATACAATCTCTAAATGTTAGTCTTTTCAGGGTTGTGACGCGTCTGTGCTGCTAGAGTCCAAACCAGGGAACCCATCAGAGAGAGATCACCCTGTTAACAAACGTAGCTTGCGAGGATTCGAGGTTATTGAAGAAGCCAAAGCTAAAATTGAAGCCACATGTCCAAACACTGTGTCATGCGCAGATATTCTTGCTTTTGCTGCTCGTGATAGCTCCTACAAACTTGGAGGAATTAGCTATGCTGTACCAGCTGGTCGTCGCGATGGAATTATCTCTAATATTAGCGAAGTTAATTTACCTTCTCCTCTCCACAGTGCAGAGCAGTCAGGTAAAGAATTTTCCCAAAAAGGACTGTCAATTGATGAGATGGTGACATTATCAGGAGCACATTCAATTGGCATTGCACACTGTTCTTCATTTGCTACACGGCTATACAATTTTAGCGGCAGTCATGATCAGGATCCTTCACTGAACCCCAAATATGCAATTTTCTTGAAGAAAAGGTGCCCACCAACATCAACCAATGTGGCAAGCAGCAATGACCCGACTGTAGCACTCGATGCAACGACGCCTAGCCGTTTAGACAATTTATACTACATTGCATTGAAGAATAGTCGTGGGCTATTTACTTCAGATCAGACATTGATGAGTAGCCCATTGACTCAAAAAATGGTGATGGAGAATGCAAGAGATGGTGCAACCTGGGCTGACAAATTTGCCAAGGCAATGGTGAATATGGGTTCAATTGATGCTCTCACGGGAGCAACACAAGGCGAAATCAGGAGAAAATGCAGCCTTGTGAATAATTAGCATCATTTGCTCAGACTTCTCTGCTAGCTAGAATTTGTATACAGGAAAATAATGTTTCTTTTATCCCGGGTAATATTCATGTCCTTCATTTAATTTAGGAAAAATGTGCAAATACCTGATTGACCTAATTGCAGATGAATTATTAATATTTTTAAGAGTTCAAATACACTCTTAACTTTATAAAATTGGACCATATAAACACCCTATGTAACAGTTTCTATTTCTATTTTATAAACACATTAGCACCTATTTCCATGGTAAGTGGAGCCCACTTACGTTAAGGGTGTATTTGAAACTCTAAAAACATTAATGGTTCATCTACAATTATGTTAAAACATTAAAAGGGTATTTATAGTTTTTCCTTTAAAATTTTTATAGCTACTTAATATTAATAACATCAAATATAAAAAATGTTATATTTCTTTTGAGAGAAAGATAAAAAAAATTTAGATCCTTAAAGGATCAATAAATGGGTTCCAAAAAATAATTTTGGACATTTTTTTATTATGAGAAAAAGAGAGAGGAGACCCATTTATCATATGAATTTTAAATATTTAATTTTGGTCAAAAATATAAATACTGCAAATAAACTCATAATCAAATTAATTATAAATGGTTTAAAAATAAAATTGTATATAAGGTTAGAATTCTACTATGAGAAAAATATGATAAGTTATATTTGTTTGTAGCACATCTATGAGAGTTTGTTTTCTTTAAGTTTGTATCAATAAATCATTGATTAAAACATTATTTTATGCTTACTCTATTTACTTTATGAAAATTAATTTTTAGTTAAATTTCAACTTTTTATATTTTTATTTATGGTTAAGTAGTTCTATCATATTAAGTATAGTCAAAATTTTTATAACTATTAAATACCGAAAACGTTAAATATATGAAAATTTTAGATATTCAAGAAATTTGCGCCAGTGTGAATTCCTTGATTTTAAAAATATTCCTCAACTGGATGACATATAATACTAATCAAGATTTCAAACAACAATAATTCAGATCAACAAAAGACAATGTTAGTGTTGGGTTTTGTGATTCCATATGCAATGGAAAAATTAAATTTTAATCACAAACCCAAACCCAGATTCGATTAATTGATTAAATCTAGGGTTTTCATTTTCTTCCTTTCTTTAAGGAATAGAGAAGATTCACTCCAGTGATAGTCTACCTCAAACTGTTAATTTAGCAGTTTGGATTGAGATGTCTCCAAAAGAATCTATCCTTCACAAGTGTCCACACAAACAACCTTTGATTTGAAAACAAATACTTGTGTGCTAGCACATTCTTTTGATTTCTCACAAATCAAGAATCAAAAGAACTATGTGTTTTTGTTTTTTAAAAGGAGAGACAATGAATTGGGTGGTAGAATAATGAGAGTGTTTAAAACACTAGAGAATATAACATATTTATAGACATTTTAATTAGGGTTTCACTTACTAAACGACCTTTTTGTAATTTCTTACTTATTTTTATTCTTATTCTTATTTTATTTAAAATTGAATCAAAAATAATATTCTATTTATTTAAGGTAAACGATAACGGTTACCTTAAATAAATAAACAAAGAAATATTTTATTTATTTATTTCCACATGACTTATTTGGGCTTGTTAAACCCATATTCATTTTGAGCTTGTTCAAAATGTGTGACCCTATAGGTTCACATGACGTTGGTAATAAGCCTTAAATCTTTATTTAGGCCTACAAGTCATAAGTGGCATCTAGTAAGACATTATGACTATTCAAGTCATGCGAAGTCAATAATCCAACATAATCTAATATATAATGAATATTTTAGTCCTTTTATCACATGATATCTTGATTGAATATAAGGCATAGATTATGTCATTGTCATGACCCAAACTAGGAGTCATGATCGGTGCTAGGGAACAGAAATTCTTTCAAATTCAGAAATCGTAGCAAACCTTAAAAAAATATGCAATAAATAATATAAAAATATGACATAATTAAAACTTAAATCGATATAAAATAAATACTTAAATATCATATCATAAATAAATATCTATACAATATTTTAATACAAATCCCAACATCAAAATAACACACTACTGATACAACAACACTACTACTGCAGTTTTCTAGAATATAATAAAAGTTCAAATATGAAATTTACATAAAATAGCCAAGGTGAAAGAAGATCGACATAAAGCACTACTAATATAGTCTGACAAAGAAGACTCTCCTAAAAAAAATAGTTGAGAGGGGTCATACCTTACTAAGTGAATCATTATAATACATATACATGTAACCTAAAATCATATACAGTTGTTAAGCATCAGTGTGTGTATATATATATATACTATATATATATATATACATATAATGCAGAAAACATTTATTTAAATGAAGGATCAAATAGAACACTAATATTCGCAATGTAATGACACTTGTCTTTAAATTATAAAAATATATTTGTCACGACCCAAAACAGGGGCCATGACCGGCGCTAGGAACGAGAATTCTTTCGAATCCGGAACCCGTAACAAGCCTAAAATAAAATAAACATGCAATAATAATAATAACAATATCAAATGCAGCGGAAATAAAAATCATAAATATCATAATATTATTTCACCAACTGGATTTAAATTAAATCTCATCTCATATATATAAATCTTTAATACAATCCAGTTCAAGTATAATACAATATCTCACATAAATGAAATACATAAAATCCCACAATTAATTTACAACTACTGCAGTGTCTAGATTATAAAAATAAGACTCAAGTAAGCAGTTTACACAAAGAAGCCGGGGCGGAAGAAATCCGGTGTATAGGCCTGCTACTGAGGTCTGAAGATGTTGACTCTCCTGAAAAATTGTCAACGGAGGGGAGTCAGACCTTACTGAGTGAATTACTATAATATATATACATACAAACTAATGACAATGCATACAATCAATAGTATATATATATCTAATATATATATACAGGAAAATACACACAGATGCAATAAAATCATTTTATATATATTTTATTGAAAATCATCTTTTATGAAGGATCAAATAGAACCCTAAGATATTGCAACCTCGGAAATAGTGTTAGACAACACTCTAGCCATACAGTCTCACTTAATCCAATATATCCACTTAATCCATTTAGACAGTAAACTGGCCCCGAGACACTAAGTCAACCGAGCTCCAGCAGTCTGACTGCCAGTGTGATTAGCCCCGAGACACTTGGTCAACCGAGCTCCAGCAATCACACCCAAATCACATCTCACATATCAAATAATCATATTCCATCAATATCCACAAATGGTTAGTAATATATCCTATCTGCTATAAGCGCACCTGTACTGTCACGACCCAAAACAGGGGCCATGACCGGCGTTAGGGAACGGGAATTCTTTCGAATCCGGAAACCCGTAGCAAGCCTAAAAATAAAATAAAGCATGCCATAATAACAGTAACAGTATAATATGCAGCGAAAAATAAAAATCATAATATCATAATATCATCCATATCAACTGGATTTAATTCAAAACTCATCTCATCACATATATATAATCTTTAATACAAATCCAGTTTCAATGTAGTACATCTCTTTAAAATAAAGTACATGAAATCCAATACTTTAATTCACAACTACTGCAGTGTCTAGATAAAATAAATAAGACTCAAGTAGACAATTTACATAAAGAAGCCGGGGCGGAAGAAATCCGGCGTATCGACCTGCTACTGAGGTCTGAAGAAATTGACTCTCCTGAAAAATAGTCAACGGAGGGGAGTCAGACCTCACTGAGTGAATTACTATAATATATATACATACACACTAAGTGATAATGCATACAGTCAACAGTATATATAATATGTATATATACAGGCAATTACACACAGATGCAACAAAATCATTTTTATATAATTTATCTGAAAATCATCTTTTATGAAGGATCACATAGAACCCTAGAATATCGCAACCTCAGAAATAGTGTTAAACAACACTCTGGCCATACAGGCTCACTTATTCTAAATATATCCACTTAATCCATATGGACAGTAGACTGGCCCCGAGACACTAAGTCAACCGAGCTCCAGCAGTCTGACTGCCAGTGTGATTGGCCCCGAGACACTTGGTCAACCGAGCTCCAGCAATCACACCCAAACCACATCTCACACATATCAATAATCATATCAAATCAATATCCACAAATAAGTTAGTATTATAGCCTAAATACTATAGGCGTACCGGTACGTACTCGGTCCTAGTGCTGCCCACTAGGTAGCACGTTCTATTGATATCCTTCATCATTAATAATATAAAACATTCATTCATAAAAAATATATGATGCATGAATGTAAATGAAATAACAATATAATCCATATATATACCAGAAATATACCAAAAGTAAACCAGGTATATTTCGAGTATATATAATATCAAATAGCATTCAATCAAATTATAAATTAAGCTGGAAATATATTTAAAAACATTTTAAATATATTTTATTCACAAAATATGCATATATTTAGTATATACCAAAAATAAAACCAAAATATACTTAATGTAAACTTAAGAAATAATCAAATTATTTATGCATCTTTAATCAACATAAAACATGCATTTCTAAATCATGCATCCTAAGCATATATATATAGTATAGTAACTCACCTAATGCGCTCCACAAGACAGGTCCGACGGGCCTGATCCACTAGCCCTCGGTCTCGGCGCAACTAAACAAGCAATAAATAATAGATATCAGAATAAACCCTAACAAAAATCCTAGAATTCAATCTAGAGTATTAACACAGAATCAGAAATTAGGGTTCGATTGGACATCACGTTTTACGAGAATTCTACCAAAAATTCGGTAGAACCTCCCTTGTAAAACGGACATCTCTCTACTCAAAAGAGTAGAGCCGACCCTGCAAGGAAATACACTTCGAAAAAAATAGGCTCAACACAATCAAAATCCCACGGTCGGACTCAAACTACAGTCCATCGACCGGGGTCCACAAACACAGAACATATTCCAGATATACCAAAAATATCCTTAAATCATAGAAATACATTTTATAGGTAAAAATTACATAATTAACCTTGAAACACTGTAAAAACCGATTAAAACTCATTTTATTAGAAAAACCGTATATTATATATATAATTGAAAATAATTCACGAAAAATAGTTTTAATTAGTTAAAAATACTAAATAATTTGTAGAAATCATTTTTATACCTTAAATAAATATTAAAACCAATTAAATTACATTTTAGACAATTTAGGGTAAAATTACCAAAATACCCCTATATATATAAATATACTTAATTTACTTCAAAAATTCACCAAAAATCATACAATTATCCAAAATTAATTTTCTCAACATATGTATCAATAATAACAATAATTAAACTCAATTAACCAATTAAATTCAAATAAAAACACATTTAACCTAATTTTTCCAAAATTCCATAAACTTCAATAATTCAAAATAAATACTTAGAAATTCATAAAAATTCCAAATAAATTCCTATAATTCATTTCAACACCTAATTCAACCATAAACTCCAATTTCATAATTTAAATAATTAATTTCGAAAATTAGAAAATAATATTAAAATATTCAAAAATACCCAAAAATCAAAAAAATCTCCAAAAAATTCTACAAAAATTCATACATGTAGATTGAACTACTAGGAACAACATTTGTGAAGGGATTTTTCATGAATCAATCAATTCGAAGCTCAAAAAATCAAAAACCCTAATAGGCCGAAATTGACAAAATCGAAACCTAAGCAATTCTAGACCATTTTAGCTCAAACCAAAGCTAGAATCACACTCACCGGAGCTCAAGGAGAAGAAAGAGACTGGCGGTGTCGAAACGGTGGCCGGAATCGACGTGATCGACGGTGGATCGATTTTCGGCTTCTCCGGCCAAAATCGACTTCCAGACGCCGGAAACGGCCTCCTCAGACTGCGAAATTGGTCGGGGAAGACGGTGGCACACCGGATGGCACACCCACGGTGAAGAAATGGCACGGCAGCGACCGGAAACGGAGAAGGGAAGAATCAGGAGGAAGAAGAAGAAGTCGGGGGCAGTTTTGTAATTTTCCAAACTTTTGTAATTTTGATGTATATATGTATATATATATACTTTATACTATATATTAAATAATATTAAATTACACACATCAAATATACACCACACACATAAAATCTAATATTTTAATAATTTATACTAAATAAAATTAATTAAATAACAATAAAACAAATAAATATTAATATAATATTAAGATAATAATAAACCCTAATTAAATAAATATACACACACAGGCTTTATTTAATAATTTAAAAAAAGTATGAGTTCATGCAAGTCCGTAAATACATTTAAATAATTAATAATACATTGTTTACGTGAAAATTTCCCCGAAAATGCAAGTCCCGGGAAAATTTTGCGTAAAAACACTGAAAATAATATACAGTAATTAAAATAGGTTTTAAATACATATTAACTCGCAAAAATATCATATAAAATACAGAAATTATTAAC